>JBCFXI010000899.1:0-95654 GCA_038496175.1 Ampulex compressa
ATTATATTTAAATATTTAAATATTCTAAAGATATAAACAAGTAACTCTTGTCAAATTCGTATCTTTTTCGATAATTTTTAATATATGCCACATTTTACACTTTTACGTTTAAATAGGTTACATTGATATTAGAAGATTTACTTATCAATCAAAGGAATTACTTTAAATATCTGATGAAAAATTTAAACTTTCTGAAACTTTATTATGAAATATACCTAGTTATTATAGTACCCTCAGATGTTCGAAACTATGATATCAAGTCAAAATCAAATCTGAAATACAAAAACTTGGAGTAGAGCCGCAGATGTCATTTTTAGTTACTAATTGTTGAAAGATGGTGTGATTCCAGGCATCATTACTATTTAGGTTCATATTAAAACCTAGATCTGCCCCATAAAAACCAGGAAATGGCAGATATATTCCTTGTTCTCCGCGCACGTCGAAAGCAGAGTTATTTCCCCCACCGCGTGTTCTCACTTTTCGGTGGTCATGATATATTAAGATAAATGCCCTGCTTTCCTTCAAGAGCGTTTTGAAAAATAGCACGTCGGTCTTGAGAAATAAGTGATTATCTTGCCCCTTGGATCATCAATTTTATCGTTTATCGACCAGACTATATCCATTCACTTAGGAATACGTAACTTCTGAATTTGATGGTTACGTAAAGTACGTGACAGTATTGACAGATCATCGTACAACCAAGCTGGATTATTGCAATTGATATGCATGATTCCATTTAGTTATATTAAGTGAGAATATCCACTTGTCGTCTTATTTTATTGCTGCCTTGTAATTAACCCTAAATGTTGAAACTAGAAAACCTTATTTTAACGATTATGTCAGACTCAAAGCAAATATTTAAAAATGTTAGTTTTCCACAATTAAACGCATTCAACAGATCTGCATTAAAATTTAACAAAATTAAGTTAATAGGTTTACAACCGAGATAAGCTATGGTAGTAACAGGATGACACGCGTAAGGTAAAGATCAATGAGAAATCGGTTAAATAGTTAAAATGTATATTTGGTATATTACGAAAACTTAGCAAGTGATTCTATAAAGTGTAAGGAAGATGTGTCGTCGAAACTGCGCTCTTTATCCTGGCGCGCGTCTGTCGAAGCGATGAAGGGCTCGACCTCCTATCCCCACTTGCATTAAGGACTCGCGACAAAAGACGCCTGATACGTACAAAATTATTTGCACACAGTTTTCATACATACCTTAATTTCTATATGTAATTATATAATTGTATGGATTATAAGAAAATGTTTGATTTCTTACTATTGTATGAGTCGTCATCGTACGAAACCGTTGCGTCTTTAAAAAGAGCCCTTGCTGTCGGCGCAAGGCCATACACACATTACATACGTAATGATCTTTTTTTTGTTCAACAGTGTTTCAGATATTTTTAACTCTCAACTATCCCCTTGCACTATTTAGTTAACATTATTTTATGTTTCTTAAGTGTAATATATATAAAAGTACTTGATTTGCAAAATGTTGAATTTAATTTGAAAAATCTGTATATCTATTCAGCGGTCTAACGCATTGCTACACGATAAAAGTAGTGTACCGATGACAAGCGAGAGATAGAAAGAAGTAACACGAAAAAGTGGGTCTGGCTTTGCAAAACATTTATTTAGTATTATTGGTACAATTCCTAGATATACAATTTATTCGAAGTATTCACAAGCTTTCGTTTATTCGCTACCCTTTAAGCCGAACCAATTACATTCTATCAAGCTTCAATCACTGATTGATCCTTCTTATCGTTGTACAATAGCCTTTAGTCTTTGCATAACCCGCAGAAGATTTTATTTGCAAACTGATATATTCTCAAACATAAGTACTTACGAACTCTTGACTATCTCAAGTACGCGCAAAGACTATTCGAACTATAATCGTAACCCATTATATGCCAAAGCCAGGCACAAACCAAAGAAATGTACTAATTAATTAATTTCCTACAATAAGCTAATTAGAGAAAAAATGTTTTCATTGAGTTTGTAACTTTTATAGCAGTCGGTACAACATTTAGATACAACGATCAAAACTAAAAGTTGCACTGCTTAAGTAGGAATAAATGAAAAACAAGCGCCCCAAAAGAGGCACAATGGTAAATAATGGGTTAAAATACTTAATGACTTAACGATAATCTCGTCATACAAAACTATGATAGTATTTAAACGAAGTATCTGTTTAACAAAGTATCCACGTGCAGGATTCCTTTAAATAATCCGCGACGCACTCCTGCCGGAGATAACAGAAGCCGTCTCCATCCGCAATTTGTTTTCCTTTGAATCTCACTTCCGACGGGGAGGTTCCTTCCGCGGTACTTCTGGCTCGAGGATATACTATCGCCGGCCTCGCCTCTTTCTACTCGGTTCCAGTGTCGTGACTGTTAAGAGGGAATCTAAAATGCAGCGATAATGAGCCCTGGCCAAACAGTTCCTTCTCGTCGCATTTTCTAACTCGCAAAGTGCATTCGAGAGCGGCTGCATGCCCGTATTAATAATTTCCATCGAACCGTTTACGCCTAACGTCTGCAGCGCGCTTGTTATGAAAGTGAGGATCAAATAACGAGGCATTTTTCGAGGATAAATACTCACTACTGCTTCTGTGACAATAGAAAAAAATTCCTATATCTTTGGACAATAATACTAACGTCGATCGAGTTATAGTTTCGCTTCGAACATGAATCCTTTCGCTTTGTCCAGTCCAGTCCGCCTAAGTGCCTACACTGTACGAAACCAAGCACCAGAAATTTGCACAATGCGCGTGGTTTTTGTATATACGTTTTTATAAATCTTAAACAACAACTATACTTAATAAAACAATCGTTTCTCTAATATAATAGGTATATCTTACATTTTTAATATGAAAAGACTTACTTATACGAAATTGTATTAGTTATTCTAAAAATATTAGACAAATCACGATTTAGATATTTATAGGTATTTATATATTTAGAGGACTTTATTATTAACTGTTTAAAGTAATTAATAATGTAACGCAAATTAGTTAATATATTAATATGTAGATACTAGTAATATAATTCTGTATCATATATTCTAAAACAAGGATCTACATATACGTCAGCCAACATTACAATGTTTACGCGTATATCGTGATGCGGATCTTTTATCATTTTAACTACAATCTACACAACTCCGGCTCCGATTTTTACCTTTTGGTATACACAATGAAGGAAGAAGAACGAATTTATCATCGACCACGAATGGCACTTGTATACACGTCATACGAGTGCCAGATATATCCGGCGCTCTAAGCGAAAGGGTCAAGCAATCCTATCAATTAGTATACCTCGTCGAAGCAAATGAAGCCTTCAAGCGTCTACATCATATTAAAATGAGGATCCAGAATTTTCTAACCATTTTCGCATCTTGCGGTTTGCTTCTAAGGAAGTTCGCCGAGAGTGTTGGAACTTTGTCGAATTAAAGGGTACGAACTAACTGCTTAAATCCAGTTTACTCGACTCTTGGAGGAGAACAGATTAAAGTTTCTCGATGAGTATTGTTTGATTTCAGGAGAATCGCCGATTAACATCCGGCGTTTATCTCGATCGATCGTCCGCGGCGGCAAGCCGTTTCGAATTTGCTTTTCGACAACACGGTCACTTAACGCTGATTTTACACGAGGGGATACGGTGCGCCGCCCCAACACTCGTTACACCCTGCCCCTTGTACGACCGAAATTTAGCTAATTGATTAATGGTCAACAGATGTAGAGCCGCCGTGCCAATTCGTAGTGATTCCATAACCGTTTGCCCACCACAAGGATTAACAACCCCGTAAAACACGTTAAACTCCCTAACTTAATAAGCATTATGTATCGACCGCTTGGAGGGCCAATTGAATTAATCGCACAGCGCCGAGCGCCGATTTTATTCATACGTACGCTTCGTCTATGTAAACAGTCCCGATTGAATATTAATCGGCCGAATGTTTACTATTGGCTCACGGAAACACCGGATACGCGATATATTTCGATCTTTGCATTCGCGCACGGAGAATCGACGATACTCCGCGTATCACGCCTCGTAGATATTAACCGAGGGATTAATTGCACTTTAAATCTTCTTCGCTGAGAACGTAGAAAACCATTATTGGAATCCCTGAGCGTTTTAATTGAAGAGCCGATGTTAAAAGGGCATTTGCTAATCTCAAAGGGAATTATACAAGCTATTCGAAATAAGGTATTAAATTGGAGATCGAACGCGATTTTACTTAGGGATCGGTTATGCGCTGTAACGGACGTGAAGATTAGAACGAATATATAACTTGGTCCTTGATTTATTTGAATTTATTTGCAAAATTTGGTGTAGCTTGGTTTATTGTACCCTTTTCAAGATAACAATCTCCGTTAGATGAACAAATTTGCATACTGAATAATTAGAATCTTTCTTTTCCACGCCTAAATAATTATTGATAAAGTGCGGAAGAATACATGGATCATTTTTACAAATAAAAATATTTAAAGAAACTTTAACCAATACTTTCGTATCAGCCCTCCCGTATAAAATCTTATTATTATTATTATTATTTATTAATAATACTAAAAATAATAATAATAATGAGTTGTATATTAGCAAACGCTATGGTCTGAAATTAATTGATTGTCGTGAGTGAATAATTTAAATTGCATGTCTCGGTAAATCTGTCGCGTCATCAAGAAAACTGCAGTTCCTTCGCCTTGAGTAGACATTTTTTGACGGTTCCGAAGTCCGTTGGCTCGGACATAGAGGACAGCAGTTCCAAAGCCCCGGCACTCTTTGACCGGACTTTTTATCATCCTTTCTAACTGGCCCAACCTCTGCCTTGTTTCAGGAAACTTCCGGGAATGCGTTGAATTGACTTCATCCCGGCGCACTCGGACTTTGGAATGGATTCAATCCTGTTACTGCTCCTTCTGGCCGGTAAGACAAAGTATTTTCAAAACAGCGACGATTTCGACATTTTCAGAACGAAGAAGCTCCGTATTTTTATGACAATTTCCAAAGAAAATTTTAATTTAACCATGATTATAATGCTGCAAAGTTTATTTCTAAAATAGTTCGAGACATAGTATTGTTACAACAACTTCCTTAGTGATTTAAATACAGTGCTGTTTCATACGAAGTGATTCGATTATAAAACATACTAGGATCGAGAATCAAAGCTTCTTTTGAGGTACTTAAAATAATAAACGACTTAAGTTTGAACTAATTTGCCATACTGTTTTTCGTCACGTAGGTCGATTAATTTAATGAACGATTTTCTCAAAATCGAATGAAAATAAGCGTAAAAGAAAATGCGTTTAATTCTTTCCAACCCAAATTATTTTTTAATAGGAGAATTCAATTTTAAAGAAAAACCATTTAGAGATACTCGATTAGTAGAAGCTGATTACATGGATGATACCAAATGGCATCATTGGACTGGAAAGGGTTAAGGTTGAATTGCTTACCTTTGGATCATATCTTATTTATATAAGAGTGAGCTCACTTTAAATCGTATTTTACCAGATTGCGCTATTACGATAAAGAAACACGGATAATCGAGAAACGAAAGCAGACGGGAGAAAATATCGTGCTCTGACGGGAATGGTTCTTAAGATATCTTTTCCTTCTATCTGGAGACGTCGAGCGAAAAGTCGACGCGTACGTGCGACGCGGTGATGGAATGAATTTTTCAAAAGCGCCGCTCGTCCCCACAGGTAAAGGATCACCTGTATAGAATTATGACGTCTGGAACTGGAAACTTTTCGCGCGAGTCCTGCGAACTTCGAAGATTCATCGCATTCTGCTTTAGTCCGCGCTTCCTTTCGGCGAGATTTAAACATCTGCGGCTCGCACTTACAGTGATCATAACATTTAGCGGAAAGTAAAAGAGTCATAAATGTTCATTGCGCATGTTACACGGTTTATCGACATTGCAAAAAATAGGATCTTAAATACTTTCTAACGTTGCAATTATTGTCTCTTTGCTACATTTTATACAAGTCCGTACTGTAAAAGAAGAAAAAGGATCGAGCACCAGTAGCTTATTCCTTCTTTCTTTTTCTTTCTACGTATAAATGAGGAAAGACATGAACATAGCCGAAATAATAATTACAGAGAAAATTCTAAGTACAGTGTATACAAGCGTATGCAATATATATAGAATTCAAAGAATGATATACTCAAGCAGAGAGTAATGAACGACAAAAGATACACTTGTGTGGGAACAAAAATACAGAGAGCAGCATAAAATATAATTGAAAAGAGCCAAGTGTATATAGATTTAAAGAATGAGAGGAGATAGATGCGTATATTAACGATCGAATGGAAAATGGTGGGGATATATACAAGTAAAAGCAATAATTAAAGAAGAAAGGAAAGCCTTTGACTCTACAATGGCCGAACAAAAAGTGATTGAACTCTTTCGTCCCATCGTTATATAGGCGACGAGAGTCAACAGACATCGAGACCCCCGAGGTCGTTAAAACTTTAAATGCCGAGTACTGCAATCTCCAACTGTCGACCGATGATGCGTTATGAAGTTCTCCAAATACTGATACTAAAAGCATCTTATCGGGAAAGTTCGAAAGCGGCATCCAATGCTTCGTTGTCCACTATGCTATTATATTCTTTCGCTTGGTTCATTTCTGAAACATTATGGGAAATAATTGAGAAAAAGGAAAATATGTTATAAACAAAATGAAACACGGGTGTAAAGTGCTCCACTGGTTTTAATACTTCACGATCACAACATTGTGAATTGCAAATTTCTAAATAGCTCCCAAAACAGCTTTTTTCTGCAACTCCTTTTTTAGATCTATTTATTAATAGATAATTATATATGGAGTATATTTTATGGTTCGATAGGTGGTACAAAATTGATATAATTAATATAAGGACAAGTCTCATTATATTTCTTATAGCAAGACCTAGTGGGCGATATTTTTATCATTATAGTCATAGTATTTTATGCTACAGTATTTTACTACAATTTTTTTTCGTATTTAAGGATGATAAACTAACGTATTTCCGCCACATGGAAATATAGCTTTTGATTTATGGTGACGCAAATGCATTCTGAGCTCTGCAAATGCAATTCATTTATAACGAAGCGCCGTGACTTAAGTGGAGCAAAATGTTGAAGAAATCACGTATTACTTGTCCGCTTATTCTCGCGTGCAACTTTGCCATATACTGGGCAAAGCCCCTGCATTAATTTACATGGCATCTACAATTTTGATATTATCGATTCATTTCTGAAAACTGTGTCACGATTGCCTACGGATATGTGCAAATATTACGCGGCAATGCACGAAGAGGAATCGATGGAAAACTCCGATGACGGTACGATTTGTCCTCGTATACGAAATTTCAATTGTCATTGGACCAGCTAATTAATACCAGCCGTAAATCGATTGCTGCTAAGCTGGCGCGCTTATTATTACTATTAATCCTGCGATTATGCATAAAACCACATTACCATGCGCGGTGCGTGTGTCGGTGGGTTATTAACGGATATGGGGCAAAGTGTTCGGATATACGATGGACACTAATAAATGACAAATGTTCAATTTTATCGCGATCCAAAATTCGGGATATACGCGCCCGAATATTTCTGGCTTTCGTTGTACGAGAAATTCAATAATGTTTTGCCAATCGAATTGAGAGTATTAACATTGATAATATCGATAATGTAAATCTCGTTAAGCTTTATTGTCGCTTCAACGCCGACTTCACAGTCGCAACTTTTATGCGGTGTCGGGTAAAATTTTCTGGAAGAGGGAAAATAAAGCTTCAAACGAGAACGGACAATCTTTGAAAGAGAGTCACTGTACATTACAACGGTATGAAACGTGTTGCATTAAAACATATAATTGCATTAGAGGAGGTATAAAAAACAGGAGAAATTTTTACGTAAAGAATAAAGCTTTGAGGGTGGCCAAAGACTAGAACGAAGCTTTTATGTTTTATTGTCGGTCGGAATGGGAGCACTCTCGATCAAAATTGTGACGTTTGACCTACAGTTTTAGTAATCAAACTAAAATATAATCAACGGCTTTTGGAGTTGACTGACGTGACGACAAACAAAAACCAAAATACTAACCATATTGGTATGTGAAATCATAAAGTTTTCGAGACCAAAGCAAAAAAGCCTACCTTACAGACAAAAATTTTTTAGTGAAGTGGAGAAGGAAGGTCCCAAGTGACTAAAAGAAATTAACGACAAAAAAAAAACGATGTAATTATAGTATATTATGGGGCTATGTGTGGTAATGAATTATCCATACTGAATTCTCTAGATCTATCAGGACTAATTCTGCTAAAATGGCTCAGATCGGTGAGCCCATGGGACTACCAAAGTTTTGTTTATAAATAATGTAATTGAAAATAAACACAGTGGAGTTTAGTAATAAAATGATCGCCTGTATTAATTCATCTTTAGGAATTTTTGTATATATCGACATATCTGCCCATCCGCTATTAATGCTATCTGTTACTAATCCTTGTATATTTGTGAATAATGGGACACGTCATAGGAGTATGATTTATAATATTGCGAATCATTTTCAAGTTTAGATTATTCTTTAAACATATACTGTTTTTAACTGTTGTTAGGGTTGTTAGGGACATTGCAAAAATAGAACAAAATATTTTTTGTTACTTGAGACTTTTCCCTTCTTCTCATCAAAAAATTTTTCTCTGTAAGGTGGAGGAAAACTTTATGGTTTCACGTACCACCGTGGTAGGTTTTTTGGTTTTCGTTTGTCGCCATGTCGGTCAACTCCAAAAAACGTTAATTACGTTTTAGTTTGACAAGGACCTCACACTGTAGGTGGAAACGTCATAATGTTGATCGAGAGTCTCCCATACCGACGAATAATAAATTTTTGTTGATCACACAAGAGAAGCGGCATAACATAATACTACTAAAGCTTTTATTATATGTTTTATCTCTTCGTATTTTTCTTGGCTCCATAGTCTTGGGGATTGCGAGTCCTTCTTGAATCAACTCACACGTATCCCTTGGACGATCCAACTGTCGTGTACCGTCTAACGGAGGTTTATTCGGATTGGTTGCCCTCCAATTCGGCTTTTCCAGCGGTGGCAAATGAATTCTTCGTCGCCGTGGAGGACGACGTCAGCCTAACCGGATGTCGGGATACGTGGGCAGGAAGGGAGAGTGGAATAAAGGGGATAAATGGACGAACGCCAGGGGCAATGGAGAATTGGCAGCAATCGAAGTGTGACTACAGGCCCTTATACGGGCAAGGACACCCTTGGCCCATTCTTTTCTGAACCTTTCTCGAAACGACCATCTTCGTATTTCGTCGCAAGGCAACTTTTCCTATCTTGATAAACTCGTACATTGGCAAAAAAAAAAATTTGAAAAAAATCGTATAATCTAATAAAATTTTATTAGTAAAAGAATTTTTTTTAAATCAAATTTTATAGAAAAAAGAATTACAGTCTTTGAAAAGAAAGTTCTGCGTTTGGTAAAATTGTTTTAAAGTTTTGGCGTGATTGATGTATATGTTCGTTTATCACAAGTATTTACACTTCCTCTCACTCGATTTGTTTGCATATTTGTCGCGTACGCGATTTCTCTTTATCTTGATGGATTCTTGCATAAAATAAAAACTAATTGCATCTACGAAAAAAAACTTGAGTTTTTTATTGAATTCTTAGAAACGATCAACTGTTATCGTATTATTTTAAAACAAGTTTCGAACAATTATTATATGGCGTTCAGCCATGCTAAATGTCATTGTTTATAAGAGTTTCGTTTGATTTATACAAAGGTATTCTTATTCTCATTATTTAACATTTTACATCACACATAAGCTTTGTATAAAAAATGAAGAAAAACATATCCACACTTTATACTGGTCAGGATTAAAAGCGAACCTGGTAAACATAAATGCGCACAAGCCGTGTTTTTACAGTGCAGGTGTATGATTACGACGAAAACACAAAAGCAAGTACATGGTTCTGAAAGCCAGATTTATTTTTAAAAGGGTATGTGAAAAGTAAAAACGTAGTCTACCTCGAAGAAAAACATAGGATGAACGAAGAAGGTTAACCTCGGCATTAAATATTCTAAGAAAGGAAGAAAACGAAGAACAAAGTTTATTCCGTTACATTTCCCACGAATACCGTTTCTTCCAGGTTTTTATCTTCGTTGAAACGAAGCAAATTTGTTATATCGCGCTTTAAAGAGGCAGGAGAGGACTGGAATTCTTTAAGGATATTTCTTAAACGACTATATATCCAAGTAAAATGACTCTATAACGTCGAACAGACTTATAAATCACGGCCACTCGTAGCATTGGATGAAACTTGTTTGTATCTTGTCTATCGATTCGAGAATCGGTAAACGCCAGTACTTCACGACTGAAGCACTGACAATTGTCATCATTCACCACAATCACATTCGATCTGCAGAATTGTAAGCGATATTTTATCCAGGAACGATACTATCCGATCATTCAGGATAACTACCCTATCTAACAACAACTAAAACACAAATATTCTTCTCCACTGACGACTCATCCTTGACTAGTTCATTACTTTAAAGCAACGTACAGCTAGTAATACTGTTTGATCCAAAACAAAATATATTTAATGCGAAGAAACGTCAACGATAGTCTGATTTAACAGAATAACAGACGAGATATTAATCCAAGCATTCTTCATGATAGTACAAGCTCCTATGTCCTCATCCCTTGTACATTCAAAAGTATCGAGTTCATGTACAATAAATCGAAAATAGACATCGTCACAGGTAGAGATATCCACCCTTCAATATAATTTTCGCTCGCACATTTCCCATGATTTAAATCCTTACATTTGCATAAAAAACCATATGCTAAAAAGAGAAAAACCAGAAACCAGTTGCCATTAGAGCATACGTGAACATACGAAACCAACGACATATCATCTTCACGTGCACAAAAGACAGTAATAACAGTTTCCTCTCGGATACGTTTAAACAAAAAACCTTAATAAACCTCGCATAAACATCAGAAATAATAAGCCAACCACGAAGATGCGTGACCATATTCTAAAGACAATAGAAGAATAAACAAGTATCACAAGCAGTGTTCAACGCGCTTAGAAGAGAAGAACGAGATACTCCGCACGGACTGCAGAACGAAGAGAACATCCACAACAGCGCGTACACACGAATCCCGGTATTTTACTGCTAAACACACCTATCCTTCGCTCAATGCACGGGCATAGGCAAGGACACGACTAGCCCCGATTCTCTCCTGTTATCGATCACGAGATGCTCACCACGTGCAGAAGTCGAAAAGCGACGAATGAGATTCCCGCTCGGATCTTCTGTCTGGAAGTCCGAACTTTCATCCAATACACCGGCATGTCTTGAAGGAGGACGTGGCGGGTGTGGGGCCGAGTTTGATTTGGCAGAGGGCGAGTTCGCCCTGAGCCGGAATTTTTTTGTCCACCGAGAGAAGCTCGCACCTCGGCAACGCCGAGGGGGCGGATGAAAAAGGAAAATGGACGGGTGCACGGCCACCGGCAAGGACTATCGGCGTGCAGGGCCTACGGTCGATGCAGCATGGAAAAAGGCGGGGGGGGGGGGCGGAGGAGGCGGAGGAGGGAAAAAGAGAAAGAAGTACGTTTGGTTTGGCAGCGGGCGGTGGGCGTCGAACTCGGGACATCGCGCGCGGATGACGAGTAATCGATCACGAGCACTCTGCCAACACTCCGTGGCGAACAGCCCAGGGGTTCTCATTCTCGAGTTTTAACCCTGCTGTTAAGAGGGATCGTTTCTAAATCGCTGGGCGCCCGACTACTCCCGATCGAAGTATGCTTAGCGATACGTATTGCATATACATTCTTTGTGTCTACTGCAATGATTGTTCTGCTTTTTGACGCTGAAGTCTCCGTTTGTGAAAAAATGCTCGAGAAATTTCGGAGGTTTTGACTGTCCCCGCTTAAGGTATCCTGGTTGATATATTTGTCTACGTACTTTTAGTATTTATTGCGATGATTGTTTTTCTTCTTAATTTTCAAAACCCTCGCGGATCGGAAAGTATTGTAGAAATTGGTGGGCTCGGTAGACTGCTACTGCTTCAGGTATTTAGGACGATCTTTTTAGTTCGCGTATTTATGGTCTACCGTGAAAAGTACCCTCGTTCTTGTCTTTCGATAAATCCTCCGCTTGTCGGAAAATTCTTTAGTAATTACTTGACCCAGGATCCTGGGTAATTCACTTGGTTCATAGACTTTGCATATTGACTGTTAACATTTTGCTATTTTTAGTTCTATTATTTTATAACAAGGAGCTTATTTTCTTTGGGTCTTGACTTTCAGTCGAGCTTTCGTTTACTAGAGGATCCTTCAGAAATTGCTAGATGCTTGACTTCTTCCGCTCAAAGTATCTTGGTCAATTCATTCGATTTAAATATTTCTTATGTTTGCCAAACTCTTTGACCTTGTTGCACTTTTGACATTTCACAATTACTGATATTTTGTCACGAAGCATTCTTCTCTCATCTTTATTCGTATCAGGCTATAAGGCTCTACTTTGTTGTTTAATATATTAAATTAAAAAGGAAACAGAAACGTGAAATATACTATCTTCAAATTCTAAGATAAATAATATAACATCGCGTGAAGTAAAATTCTACTCACAGATGTGCGCCATGGCATAAATCATGTGCTACTTGAATCTCGTGATTTCGTACCTTATAATATCTTAATCGATCCATATATCTACGACGCCTGTTTTATATAAATATTAACACTCTAGTAACCGCACAATTCTATATATTTGCGAGTGCAAATCAGATAATTATCCATTAATACTCCAATATAACATTTTATAAAAAAAAATTGTAGAATGTCGTTATCGTTGCAATATTCACCCGCTTCGAGTTTTTCAAATTCCACATATTATCCAAGATTACGCGAAATTCTATGCAAATACTATACCTTAAAAATCAGCAAGCAAACAAAGACTATTTATAAATCATTCTCTAATTCAGTGCTCTCCAAAGCTAGCTGTGCAAAAAGATTTCTGGGGTAATGTACAGTATAATAATAGTTCATTTTACCAATACTTTCCTAATTTAGTCACAACAGTTACAGATAAATTACTACCATTCGACTTCACTCATCTGTGCAAACTAACATATTCAGCAATTAGTAATATACACGCGTGTATTTATTTAATAATCATTTTAACGTGCGCCCCTGTTTCGACCACAAATTCGATTGCGCTGCCAAAAGAGTT
Source organism: Ampulex compressa (assembly GCA_038496175.1). NCBI lineage: Eukaryota > Metazoa > Arthropoda > Insecta > Hymenoptera > Ampulicidae > Ampulex > Ampulex compressa. Next base: position 13,261 of record JBCFXI010000899.1, read on the forward strand.
TGAAGACCACTGTTCAAGCTAACGATCGAATATCGATCTCTGCATAAAGGAATAAAAACCTTCAAAAAGAACTCATCTTCCAAATAAATGATATGTACGGGATCCTCGCGCAGAGACGCGAATCCAGGAGTGTGTTTATCGCAGTTGGTCGCGTTTGAAGGGCTCTATTGATTTCTGATTGAAGCAATCGCCGATGCCAACGACCGCGGCGGACGCGATTTTTAAACGCGCGGAGTGCGCGCCGCGGAATATTATTCATTACGAACCCTGACGGATAGATATTCTATGTTGAAATATTGATGAACTAGCGGCCAGGAGAAGGGCGCGCCGATCGATCCGTGATTGAAGCGCTCCTCCTCGCGGAGTATTCCTGCCTGTCGCTTCCTCAAATATTTAAGCGGCTCGACAAAAAAGTCTCCTCCTCGCCCCCCCTCCCCCTGATTTCGGTTGAAAATCCGCGCAGTCGTTGGCATCGCTCAGGGAACGAGGTTATTTGTTAATTGTGTCGGCTACGCGCTTTGCCAGAATTCTAATTCGCGGCTTTGGTTTTTGCCGGTGCCGATTTAAACTCCGCTTGAAATTCGCACGGCGATTTTAAACTCGGTTGTACCTGCGCGATACCGGCCCATAATAATCTGATTCGGGTCGTTGGTTTACGTGATATGGGTACGGAGCCTTTTGAGATATAGATGTGTTGTATACGCAGTGAAAGTAGCCGCATGACGAAAGGATATAGCAAGAGCGTGTATCGATAGGCTTTTAATATGTGAATAAGAGTATATCGATCATAATATGTTAACGAGTTTTCAGCTATACGAGGAACGTACCAACGATAAGTACTTAATAGGTAGGATAATTGGGTAATGTATCGTCGAAGGAACTGAGCTTAACTGCGATACGAAATATTGACCACGTAATTTGCCGCGTACATATAAACTACCTGCGCATTTGTTGCGATTAACTGAACAAATATAACTCTCTTATTCTGGTATTTCTTTTTTCTACGGCGATTACAGTAATATAAACTGGGATTTGCGGTTTTCTTGTCCTTTTTTTCCTAACTGATGGCGTTTACCTACTTATTATCATAGTTATCAAGCGTTCTATTATTTTATTATATAATTTAATGTGTAATCGAGACTATTATAATGCGTTCGGTACACTACGATATTCGTTATTTTAACATTTTTATAGAAGCCTTGCATCTGCTAAAACGACTCAGCATGAGGGCACACATTATATAATACTTCCCTATCGAAGTGTCAGACTGACCGTAAAGCTTCATCCTGCCGTGTTGCGATAAAACATTCGAAAAATATGGTTCCAAAACTCAACCAGCCCGTCGATAGTACATCGCCAATAAAGCATTCTAATGCGAGTATCAGAATATCCCATCGCTATTGCGACGACTCAAAAAGGCGCCATTATACTCAAATCATCACCGTAATCAAGTTAGACCGCTCCAGATTCTCGTATTACCGAGACAGAACAGAAATAACGTGGAAAATCATTATCAAATTTAAATCCCTCCCTCTGGCCCAGATACCAATTGCTCCAGCTACAAATTAATCGTCAATGGCGTCATCTAGCAGAGCCACGCACCGTCCAGTTGTGACCGGATGTGTCCGAGCATTGCTGAGAGCCACGTGCGGGGGATATCCGCGAGCGCGTTCGTAATGCTTTCGCGAAAAATACAGACAGAGTCCCCCAGCATCCGCCCCCGCGACGCCTCGGCCACCCCTGTATCGATTTCTGGCCGATGGAGTATCGCGATACTCGCTCACTGCCCTCCTATCCCTCTAGCGCCACTCCCCCTCCCCTCCGGCCCTGGGATCGCCTCTCTTTGTGGCTCTGCCCGCCTCCGACTCCCCGCGGCCCCACTCGTTGGCCGCATGTCCGTGTACCGTCGTGCTACGTGAGCGAACGATAAACGAAGGTAGATGTCCGGCCGCGATGGACGACTTTTCCATACCGATTTTTTTTTTCCTCTTCTCCCCTACTTTTTTTTTCCTTCTTTTTGTTCGCTTATACCCTTTACGCCCGCCGTTCGCCCGTCATTTCGTCCACGTTATGGAAGGATTGGGGGGGGGGGGGGCAGCTTATCGCTCTTTGCCAGTGGAAAAATTCGGATATTTTAATGAAATCCGGCCGTTACATTAAAGCCGCCAAAGCGGCTGAAATTAGAGACTTCTTTTTGTTTCTTATCAAAATTACTTGGATTTGGGCCCTTGTGCTGTTAGGGGATATCGAATTTTGCGGTATGTGTGGTAATTGTAATGGGTCCGCTTGGTGGATCTTTTCTGGGTCTTCGATAGGTGTTTATAGTGTGTTTAATTGGGGTTGGTTGTTTTAAGGTTAATAAAGGATGGTAAGAAATTTATAGTAGAAATGGGATGAAGGAGATTCTGTAGCTTGAAAAAGGGGGACAATCAGGAATAACGTAATTGCATAAGAGGCTTAGTTTTTGAAAAGGATAAAACGCGTTTGGATGGGTTTGTATACTTGCATGCTTCACATTGTATCTTGTGGTAAAATAATCACGGTCATAGTCTGTAGGGAAATCCGAAAAGTTAATTATATACATTTTTATATTTAGATACATTTTTCTCAAAAACTGATTCACATCCATACCATTTTGTTATTCTTGATTTTCATTTTACGTCGAGCCACGAAATTTCTCTAACCCTAAATTTATTATGAATTTTGGAGAACCTGGTATACACAATTACTAAAGATGAGAAATGTAAACGTAGCAACGGCAAGCTTAAGTAATAACAATATTTATGGGATAGAATCACTTGTACGTGTATTCTATCGATAATGTTATAAAAATTTCCTGGTGAATTTTTGTATTACGAGACTCTCCATCCGGTCTGTTTTTCTTCTAGACGTGTCATAGATCCTCAACTGCAGAATCGATAAGTCGAGCGACTACATTTCCCCTCGAACAGCCAACTTCGCTGATTCTCATCGACGAAGGTAAACTCAGCAGAGCCGATGCAAGACGAGTAAATTTCATTTTACGGGATGATGGTACTTTATTATTCTTTGTCAGCCGTCTTCGTGAGGGCACTTTGGATAAGTCGAGAATCTGATATGCCCTTTTCTTACGAAGGTAAAGGAACGTGGAGAACGTTGAATGGCAGAAAAGTTTATGCGTGCTTCAAATTTTATTCATTTATAATGATCTTTGACAATCCGATATTTGAACATTTCAGACATATGTACATCGTAAAATAATCGTGTTTATGCAGACGTATAATAGATCCTCTGTCAAGATCGAAAACCTACAATATCTTCTCTCGAATGATTCATAGCCAGTTTCATCTATTCTCTCATTCACGGAGGCATGCCTAGCAAAGTCAATACAAAACGACTTTAATTGATCTTCTCGAAAAGTTGCGTTACTATATTTCCTTTCGAATTGCTTATGGACGTCGTCAACTACAATCTCATCGAGGAAGACAAATACAGCATAACCATCTAGGAAGACAATATAGCAATCTAAGTCGAATATATAGAATCTTGCGTCACACGTCTATTCTATTATACTTCCTCAGTCCTCTCATCAAACAAGGTTTAGGCAGGTCAAGAAAGCCTCTTCTTTCATAAGGACCCAAGAACAAAACTAGCCACTGAAAGAAGACGTGAAGAGACTTCTTATTCTGACAATTCTCACCGTAAGGAAAATTATGGAGATCTTTGACAATTCTACGTCTTAAGATTTCTCGTGTATCATTCAACAATATTACATCTACTTCCCCATTCTCCCAAAACGTCTCATAGCCCGCTTCAGCTCTAATCTCAGCCGTAAAGCTAGATTTCGCAAGGTCAACACAATACAACTTTACGCACCGGTGAGTACTTTATTATTTTTCGCCAGTCCCTTTTTCGAGGACAATTTAGGCAAGTCGAGAATTCGATGGCGCCCTTCTTTTATGAGGGCAAGGGTGCGAGGGTGCTAGCGAATCGGAGAAGGCGTTACCGTCACAACTCCATTCGCTGACAATGCCTACGTTGCCATAACTTGGGCCGACTTCGCTCCTCCTAAACCAGCGAAACGTGACCACGTTGCCGGATGAAGCCGTTTAGTTTACGAGATGGTATGGTATCTGGTAACACCGTCGAATCCGTATCGGTGGTATATGCGTGATATCATTAGCAATTTCGGTCGAAAACTGGCTGAGCATCTAATTCGAATCGTTGCTGCTGCGGCCGCTACGTTCGAGCGGTCCGTTACCACTGTAGCCGCAACTATTATTATTTATACGCCCACGATTGTTTATAATCTCCGTGAGCTAAATTCCAAAAGTGAGCGAACTTGTTCACGGATATTGTTTGGCATTTTGGGATGCTGGACAATCCGAGTGCGAGTTTGATAGGTTCAACAGTAAACCTACCAGCCACTTTCTGGATATATTTACGTATACCACGTGTATCCTTAAAGAAAAAGGATATTGAGAAGAGATATCGATAAGTCGATAAAATGATTTACAAAAAGCACCCTCTTACGAAGTACAGCTATTTTTCTACCAAATAACTGACCGGTCATTTGGACCGCTTTGCTATGTTTAGTATTAAGTGGAGTCAACGTTAACACGGTATTGTTACTTGCAATGCGTGTAATTTTTTATGAAATAACTGATCGGTCATTTTCACCACTTTAGTATGTTTAGTTTAGGGTGGAGTCAACGTTGATACTGTATTGTTATTTACAATGCGTGTACAAGGTTGTACATAAATTCCGTATTTAAATATCGAGTCGCGATTCCTTTACGCAAGAGCGCTGCGGTGGATAAAAGAGCATCTCGCGATTACTATTAGAAATTAAAAAAGGAAATAGACTATGAATGATTAAAAGCATTAGATTACACGGTTTCATTCGATAGACGTGTCCTGCGCCAAGGATACAGACATCTCCATCTCTATTTCGTTCATTTCTCTCAAGACTTTTACCTTAGCCAAGTGTCAGACGTTATCGGATTCTATTACCAGGCGCTTTGACTCCTTTCCAGAAAACATAGAATGCCATTCAAAATCCATCCAAAACTTGTATATATTTACAATCCGACCATATTTCACGTGATTACTCGACATTCATAAAAATCCTATGTCACGAAAGAAAGAATCATAACGGACATCATAAATAATAATTTACTTAGCAATCGTAAGGTAGGTTTCCGATTCGCTGTAATACATAAATCCTCGATAAAACGATGTTCGAACTAAGGCAAAACGCATGAATAAAAGTCAGATTTTCGATTCGCTGTAATGCGAGAATCCTGGACAGAAGGATGATCGAATTTGGGCAAAATGCGTGGACGAAAGTCGCTTCGGGAAGTCACCCCGAATGGCCGCGTGTTTTAGGGCGAAAGGGTGCCTCGTAGGATCGCGATTCGAGGGCTCACGTTAGGGGCCCTCGATCTGGGGGTAAAATCGATCTCACCGCGGAGTCAGGCTAGCCGGTGAAATTTTACGGAGGCACGGAACCGCAGAGGGCGCATTGCCAGGGGCGCTAAAATGCGCGCTCAATATTTACCCGCGGCCGCAGAGCGAAACGCATTGCTGGCAGGTATAACAAATTTCATTAACAAGAATATGACGATCCAATACCGCCATCGATATCAATAATGGAGACGAATAATCCCGGATAAATATTCCTGGGACGGGTTAATGCGGAACTACGGACGTACGGGTTATATTCCAGTAATCAAAGAGCCGGCCGTTTATGCTCCGCTGATTATATCATGAATGTATTTTACGTGTGCGGCCGAGAATCGTGGTTGAATTTATTTTATCAGTGCTACTGCCGCGAGCGTGTAAAACGTTACCATCGCCCGGTGGAAAAGGTCATTTTTACCTAGCTGCTTGATATTTTATTAACAATACCCCTGCGTTATTACATTATTATGAGTTTATGAACGCAAAGCAGTCGGTGAATAATCGATGTCAGGGCAAGTTTTATGTGCGATAGCAAGAGGAGCGACGCTGTTTATTAACGTCTGGGTAGAAGTAATATTTTTCGTCCATGTGGGGCTGTTTAGGGATTATTTAATTAAAGTTTGGATCACGGTCACTCTACTTAGGAATACTACGATGTATCGTGTAATAAAATATTACAATAGATGCCCATCAAGATCAATGCTAGAAAAATCATTTTCGACGAGCGGTTTGTGAAAGTATTCTGATTTATTCGATAGTATATAAATTGGAAAAATAAATCGTTTCGAGATTTGTCAGTATAACCATTAGTATTGACTCCTAAAGCCATTCAAGCCATGTGTTACTACGTAAGGTGCATTTCGTGTGTTCAAATCGGCAGTACGCACATCACGTGGAAAAATGCCAGCACGGTAAATAAGATTCCATTCGGTCTTCCTTGAAATTCTCGACCATATATCCTAAAAAAGAATGTTAACCTGCCTTCTAAGAAACACGATTATACCCTAATCTATTCCTTCAATTTTTCGATTTACGAAGCAAAAAATCCACGACTCATTATCGAAATTCGCCGATTAATCAGCGAGTAACCAACCACGCTGAATGTAAATCACCCTGTCCAATCGATTCGATTTGTTCGAAGAACGCTCGATGCCTGCCGGATAAATCGTCCGACAGGGCAGGGTGATCAATACGCAAATACCGTGCATTCCCTCCCAGTATCGATTAACATGTATTCGATTACGCGACCGTAAACTGAGAACTAATTTCACGCATGATATAGCCCGGATCGATCCTATTTTGATTCCCCGTTATTATGGCGGCCCCATCCTTTTTATTTCATTTCCTAGAGCGCACCATCGTCCGCGCGCTCGTGGGCGGCGGCTTCAAAGCCCCGGAAAAACGATAGATCGAGTTTGTTGGATTTCCATTTCGCTTGTGCCGGGAAATGAATTTTTACGGTGTAATCCTGCACAAAAATATATGTGTATATACACGGACGCGCCCACGTATGCAAACACGCGCGTGCACACCTCTCTCTACATTTTTTTTTTTTTCTCTCGCGAAACGACCGGCGGCGCACATGAGGAGATTACCTCGTTACGTGCAAAAGAGTTTTGCACGGCGCCGGATAATTCTCCGATACCCATAATACACTCGCGAATTTCAGCCCCGGGGCCGTTCCACCGTAAATGCATCGTCGATTATGTGAGATGATCGTTTCGATTAACGTTCTGTATTGTACGATCGCAATGGGAGTACAAGACGTTCTCTTCGGTATATATTATTATACCCGATATATCGACAATTGTGAAAAGGTTTGGAAAATCTCGAAAATGGCCTGACAATGCGCTTGAGTGTACAACGTGCTCGATATCCTTTTGGAATCAGACGCGACCTTTTCCCGTGCAGATTGTTTGACAAGGGAAACAATATGCGGATCTGAATATAGAATAATATTGTAAGTGGTTAATGGATCTTATAAAGTAACGTATGAGCCGATAAAAAATTATACACGGATTATTTATGTAATCACTGTATTAATTACAGGATTTAATTAAGAGGACGAAATTACTCGCCTGAGTGAATATAGTAAAGTGTAGAGAGTGACTCCTTTTACAGGATTTAGCGGAAAATACTGAGTTTTATCAGAAAATAGTATGCGGAAGTGTGAAGCTAATTGGAACGTAAATAAAGAATGGAGTAAAGCGTAAAAGTAAATATAAATTACAACAATTCCCGAGGTGCCTGCTAACATATCGGAAAATGCACAAAAATAAGCACGATAGGTTTGGTGTGAAGCGCATCGGACCTACTTCGGCAAACTTCGGTTATTTTACATTGGCCGACCTGACCTGCATGACCTGTATTCCCGTATTAAACATATCGCAACACACCGCACTCGGAGAAGAAGAATATTTTTACTCTCGACGTTATACAACTTGAAAATACCATTTCGGTCTGACACTACGGGTGAAATTTGTTTTTCTTTTGTTTAACATTCATTTTACTTACTTTTCTTTCAACGTGCCATAATGTAACTTAACATAATGCACTTTCCTAATTTGCATACTTCTCGAATTCTTCTTAACCTCGTTTTGGTACAACAAAGAACGATCAAACCGCGTTATACTCGTTATATTTACTCCCATATCTCTACGTACGGCTGACTCTCGCCCGTCACGCAGTCCATTAACAACGTATTATTTTTAGAAATAAAAACGCTTGCATACGCCACCACGTTTTGGCATCGACATTTCCCTTTATTCACACGCACAGCCAAAGTTTGTTATCCTTCATTAAAGTATAATCGCGTTTATTATACGCCCGGATATCATTGTCGAGGGCCTCCCCGATTATCGCGCCGGATAAAACAGTAGATTAAAACCTGGGCGAATTGTGTTTTGGGACGTGTAATCTATTACGAATTTTGGCCAAGCCGGCGTAGGCATTTGAAATCGCATTTTCAACCTGTCGTATCCATCATACGTCGTTTTCGCGTCTAATCCATCACGGCGTGCCAACGGCGTTAGGCATCGCGTCGCCACGTCGGCGCAAATGCTCGTTATTGCGCGTTAAGTTCGTCCCTGCTGTCAGCTTGACACAACAAATCGGGTTTGCGCTCTGCGCCACGACAAGGGGAAATAATGGTACACGTTGCATCCAATGCAAACCAAAAATCAATTGTTGCAGTAGTTCCGCTGTTCTTGATTTCCGCATCGACCGACACGGCCATCTGGGGTAGAATATACTGCTGATGGTGTATTTCCAGCTGGTATAGGCTACGACGTGCGTTGTAGCGTGGGAAGAATATCTGGGATGGTAATTAAAAAGAACGACGGCACACGTTGCGTCTAATGCAAACGAAAAACCTATTGTTGCAATGGTCCTGTTATTTTTGATATCCACGTCGACCAGTGCGGACATTTTGCTAGGGTAAATTGCTCATTGCAAACTTTTAATTAGCAGAGACTGTGATGAACGCTATTGCGTGGAAGAAACAGGCCTGGTTTGGTCATTAGAAGAAACGATGATACGGTTTGCATGCGAACCAAAACTCGATTGTTGCAGCAATCCTGCTATTCGTAATTCGCGTATCGACCAATACCATCATTTGGTATGCAAGACACTTGCATGGTGGTGAATTTTCAACTGATAGAGGCTAGGACGTACGTTGTCGCGTGGGGAAAAAATCTGGGATGGGAATTGGTTAGTAATTAGAAGGAACGATACAAACATCGAATGCAAACCGATAATGAATTGTTACAGTAGTTCTGTCGCATTTGACTTCTGCATGGACTGATACCGTCATTGCGGCCAAGCACACTGATCATGATTTATGTAGGACGTACTGCTGCTTCGTATAATTGAGAAAGAGTGTGATACGCGTTATTGCGTGAAATCAAAATAAGGAATAGTAATTAGAATCTATAATACTCCTCGACGCATTTCAATTTCAATTAAAAAATAAATGATTGCTATAACTTTTATGTAATTATACTTGACCTGCGCATTGATGAATATGAATATTTGGGTAATATTTTTTACTTAGTATAGACTTTGGATGATCAAAAATGATGAGATACTTTATCACACAAAAAGGACGAGCGGACAGAACAGCGTTACGTGTTGTACTTGACAGGAGTCAAGAATCGATTGCAGCTGTAGTCCTATTATCGTTTATCTTGATATGCGGCATGATCTGATACAGCCGTTTAGGCCCAGGATGTGCTGATTAGGGTGGATTTGTAATCATCGGAAACTATGATACACGTTATCACATCGTAAACTTCCAGACACACAGGGTAACGAAGGATAATGGTATCCGGTGCATTTGATGCGGGGCAAAAATCGATAACCACGATAGCCGTTTGGATATTGGTCTCGGTTTTCGACATTTCTGCAGCGTATTTCAAACTATTAAAAGTCTACGCGAAGTGCATTTCCATTTGTAGCCACTTCTAATTTAATTCGCGTTATTAATTGTATGTATTGAAAAGTCCGATGAGCTTCAAGCTTTATTATGTGCAAAAATGTTATTGACTCTGTAAATATAAAGGGCTAACAGTATATTTTAATTAACTGGTTATTCTCAATAATACTGAGTGATATTATGTACATAATAATAGAAACGATATTGTTGAATATTTTTCGTAGATCTTAATGAAACGTTGAAATAATTTACATATACCTATGCCTTGCAACAATAAATATACCCTTGATAAAACGAGAAAAAGAGAATCACTCTCGAAGTGCTTTTCATTTCACAATTCCATAAAAAGTTTTTCAGGAATTTCAGTTTCTTGTTTTCATTAATATATGGTAACGTAGTGCGTGATTCCGGATTTCCTTGCGATCCATCTCAAGTAAACGCGACCAATATTATCTGAGAGTTAATTTGGCATTGCCAGCGGCGCAGAAAGGCATTTTCTATCGACAACCGTGCGAGATGTGAACATTGCGCGTCAACCCATTTAGTTTTAATAAAACGTATTTATCTTACTGTTTATCCTTCCCTACGTTGGATTAGCATACTCAATTAAAAATAATTGCAGGCCTCTAATACGATATACGTACAACCGTGAAAAATGGTACCGTGTTTATTTTAAATTTCAGCACATTTTGTTATTTTTAGTTCGTGCAGTTGTTTTAGTTCTCGCTGGTTTTTGCGTTAGTAATAATAGTTGAGCTCTCACACGATTAAAGTTTGGTGTCAACGTCGTGCGATAGCGAATGAGGTTATTTTGTGCTCATTTTTTATTTTTGACTTATACGTTCTTTTATCTCCTCTGCGTTATGACAGCATGCGCGAATGTTGACAAAAAGAAAATTCTGCTGTAATGCATATTTAATGCCGGTGTAGGGTCCCAACTGTCAGTTATATTTTACGCTAATCCATTAATTTCTGGTTCTCGCTCTTTATTTCTATCCTCTCTTTCTCTGCGCCATCCACTCTCTCGTATTATCCCTAATATTATAACAGCTACGATGTTGTACAAGAAACCTCCTTATAATCACCTTAATCACTTTAATATTCACTTTAATATTAAGTACTAATCACTTTAATTAGTCTCGCTGTTTTTATTATGCTCGAATCTTCCTTTCTCCACCTTTTATTCAGCAACTCATCCTATTTTACGCTTCTACTTTGTAAAAAAAAGCAATCGGCTGGGAACAATCCCAAAGGAATGAACGAACGTTGACACAAGGTAGGAATGCATCAGGAACAAAGTGCGAGGATGGAATTTTCTCCGCACCTCCATTCGACGAAATCTGCATCGAGATACTACGGCAACGAAGCTCTCAGCTTGACGTATGCAGATTCAGACAGAGTAAAGGTAACTTCGTGGCCATTCTTTGAGTCTTTGTTTCGTGTAATGCAGCGCAGGACAGCGTTGCGCGAGCGACAAATCTCTTCAAACAATTTGAACATCGAAATAAGTGTACCAGAAGACGATGGCATTCGCTTTCAATATAAATCACTGTGTCGGTAATCAACCAAGTAATTATACAATTTCTCTTTATAGAATACTACAAAATCTTAATCAATATTAATCAAGCGTACGAGCTTTTTCTCTATCGAAGCTTCTGAGAAATTCGCATGAAATAATGGATCAATTTATTGAATCCAGTATGTCACCATGTCCTCGTGTAGTGTAGAGTATCGCATATCTGAGTAGAAAGAAAATTCTGAACATCGTGGGCAATCTGTACTGCCAAAATCTGAATAATTGGAAGTTGATACTCATTTTTTTCACATACCACAATGCACATCAGATATCTCATCAGAGTACAAAATTTTGGACCGGCGATATGACGGCTCTAACGTTTCAAATCGCACTGTTATCGTACGATATCCGTCATACCACCATTTTGCATCGAATCCATCAGAACTATGCGGATCGAATGAATATCCCGTTACAATGTCAGTGCGAATGTTTGCGTTTGCACTAAATTTGGTCCTGTTGTCGATCGCGTGTTAGATCGTTGACCAATTCACTCTTGTTGTATATTTCTAATTATTATGGCAACGTTTAAATTGATGTTACGAATCACCGTGGGAAAATTTGCACGTTTTCTGGGCTAACCCTAAATTATGCTTTAGATAGTGTTTCTAGTTATGTAAAAGTTCATGGTAAAATACTAGAAAGTAGTCTTTTCCTTTTTCTTCACTCATGGCCTTTTATAACATGATATACGCGTATATCTTAACGTACTTAGGAAACTTCTTTAAAAAATGTAAAGAATAAACTCCTTGTGAGAATAGAGATGCTGGCTACTATAGAGAAAACAATTTTGTTCGAATAGGGTGACGAATAAAATGTTACACCTCAGAAGAATTCTACAAAGATCTGAAACATTTTCTGGCTTTGTATAACATTTGTTTTAATCTCTGTAAGTTCTCATTAGTTTTAATCAGTACATTAAATTCAGGATTATAGTGAGTTACGGATAAAGTTACATACGTTAAGGATGCAACTGATATATATTCGATTTCACGCGATAAAATCTATAACGCCAAAAATCAAAATTTAATCTTTCAAGTTCAAAACCATCCTTGCCGTACCTCGATATCTTTACGAAGCATTTAGAAAATGACGCGATAATACATAATCTAAACGTTATGTCCAAACGAAGGCAGTTAGATCCACATTGCGAGGAGCCAAAACATCGACTCGCTCTAACGTAACGCTCGATCGGCGCCGAATTCAATTATTCTCGCACCAAGTTATTTACATAATACGCGAGTAGATCGGATTAAATTGACAAATCGCGTCACTCGTCAGAATTATACATATGTATGGGCGTATATACATATACTTGCGGATGGTATAAACCGTTATACGGCAAATTAATATTATCTGGCAGCCTTATCGCGGCCGAAAACCGTGGACAATTCCGATTTTAGGACGAAACCCGATGAAAAGATTTACGAGCGGCACGGTTGCACTTTTAGTACGCGATATTTCCGCCCGTGAATCATGACTCGCGACATTTTTATATCTATACCGGGGCAAAAACGCGCATTGGAAGCCCGCCGCTGCAACACATCACTTCTATCGGCGTATTTGCACCGCTTTTAAAGTCCCCTCGTATAAATATAGAAATTTGTGAATTGGACGGCTTAACAAATGTTTGTTTATTAACATGCGAACGCGACCGGCTATATTGCGGTGTACCACGCTTTTAACGTTACCCTTTGAGTCTCGATCATTGCCGCGGCGCCTGCGTTGCGAGGAAAAATAAGAGGAATTCATAAAAAGTTTGGTTGTTATGTCCAATTATCGACGTTCGGCACGTGTTATATGTGTATGGGTTCGAATTTAAACACGAATATATTACACGTACCAACTCTGAATTTATTTGAAAACGACAGTACGTTGACAAACTGTATGGGACTAGCTTCGCTGATCTTACTATATGGTCTTGAAATTTTTCAAAATATTCTTTATGTTTGCATATTATATTACGAGATTGATTTTAATAATTTTCAGTAAGTTTTCTGATTTTGTAAATATACGTGATAAAAGGATATTAAATAAAACCCTAAACCTCTCCTTGTAACATTTATATTCGTCTTGACTGATAATGAAAAAGAAAGCTGCAAGTAAATCGAACGTATCTGTATCTGCAGAAATCTTTCAGTTACCTTCGATAGTATTAGAAATGTAAACTCGAACTTAGAATAATAAGTACACGAAAAAGGTTAACCAAAGACAGCAGATAAAAACACTAATAAAATGAGCAAATTTTGTATTTTTTTGGGTTAAACTTTTTCACAATATACGACAATGAATCACAATTGTTTCGAAACAACTTACGCTATAAATGAACAATATTCGTAACGCTTCTTCAAATGGTCTATACTCAAGTATAATCGTGTATTAGATGTCCAGCCTAAGGCGGTCAGTGCTAATTTAGACGCATGACGATTAAAAAAATATTTGACTTAGCAAAACTTTATCAATCCATTCTATTACTCGTCGCGTAATAGTACATCTGTATAGAATAGTGCAGCGCTCGTATTTCCGTCCTTTCATGAGTTAAGTATGTGGTCAACGGTTTTTTTATTCTATCGATAGAAGACGCCAATTGCAAAATAATAAGCACGGTAGTACGTATAGGCTATGCCCAGAATTATCCGTAGCTCCATCGAGCTCAGCTAAAAGAGTCAAGTGGCACGGTTCAGCCGGCGGGTACTGAATTAAATATAGACATTGCTGTCGAGTGTTTCCCCGATAAGTGGAATAAAAAAAGGGCTACTTGGAGCAACCCCCATTCGCGCCACCTTCTCCTCTCTCTTTTTCCTTCTGCAAAGGCTCCCAAAAACCAATTGGTCGGAGAGGAGTTATGCATTTACACCAAAAGCAGGCGCATTGAATATCAGGTTTAAACGTAAAAAATTAGATGAAATTTGTTTGGGACCTGATTATAAAAAAGACAACGCACTGGACAACTGAATGCTGCTTAATGATCAAAATATTAATATTACAGGATTAAAATAATTTATTTTAAGGATTCTGTAATCGTTATTTAATTTAAGGGGCGCGACAAGAGTAACAACTACCTAATAAAAGTCAGCGTGTAATAATCGATTGCATGCGTATAATAAGAAACACTCGATGGTGATATTTACGTGGAACAAACATGTGTTAAGTTGTACTATGAATGATGAACTACTTTCGGCGCGTTGATGCATATGACGTAGCGATAAGCCTTCCATGGCTTATAGAGATCACCATGTAACCATTTGGAACGTCCCTTTAACGATAAATATTCGATGGATCATCACGTGCGCTAGTACTATCATTTCGAAAATCTTCTTCTGATAAGAGAACAATTAAAAGTGACATGAGCATCTAAAGCTCTTTACACACTTGCACGTATGAAAGTATACTGAAATACATTTTCCCTTTATTTAATTTTTGCCACCGACTGCTAAGACCATCAGAACTAGGACCTAATGCTTAAGGTGTATTCCAAACCACCAAACGTACACTACACATACCACACGTAAAAACCAGTTCTGATGATAACTAAAATATCTCACAAACATATTTATAAAACCTATGAAAATAAAACCAAGGCAAATATAATACATTCCTATAACAAATACCTAATTTCATACAACGCTGCAAACACTCCTCACTATCAGACCCCATTATAATCATCAAGACATCCAATCCGTCGTACCATTTCACAATCTCCCACCTCCCAAAAGATACATTACGCTTCAGACAGCGAGCAGCACGATCCTCGAACAAACGTAAACATTCGGTCTGCCAACAAAATTCTTCGAGGAAACACGAACGCAACGTCGATAACCAACGATCGACGAGCTCGCACTCATTAGACGAATTTAAACCCTCCCCGACGGATTGGCCTTTTTCTCTGCACGGATTTGAAACGAGAGGCAGGGGCCGGGGCGGAGCGTGCGGGCTGGAAATTGAAGGCAATTTCTTTGTCCGCGTCTCGATACCCGCGGACTTGGGGATGCGGGGCTCGGCGCCATTCTCCGTTTCGTCATGCACGTGTTACGACTGCGGAAGGGTCTAGGTAACGCAATAACGTTCGATTATCGGTAGTCGCGGAGAGCTCGAGATTGTGAGGGGTCCACGGCTCGTATATCAAAGCTCTCCCGCATTCTCGCTTTTTCCCAGGTTTTTCCCGAGCTCTGCCCGCTGCGCCCTCGATATCAAAAGCTCACGGAGCATTTCCGCGTGTTCGCGGATCGCCGTGGAATAATGTACAAATATGAGCCGCGCCGAAGCGAAATGGAGGATTTAAGACTGGAACTGCCTGCCTGCTGCGCCTACCTATCTGGATATGAATATTTGCAAAGGAAAAAGGGGGGTTAAGGAGGAAAGTGGATAAATCCGTTTTATGGTTTAGATATCTCAAAATATTATCAAAACGTTTTATCTAAAAATAGAGACCAGTGCTTTGAATATTCAGCATTGTGCTGAACGTAACAGTAGCGAGTGAATTTCCTGGATGGTTCGGTCCCTATGACTTGGGCCATAAAGGAATTGTACCGTGATTAAAACGATTGGTTAATATGGCACTTGGAACGTATAAGAATTGGAAGTAAATTAGTTAAATGGTCTTATATAACATATATTTATATATGAAATATGTCGTATTATGAAACTTCTACACTATGAACTCTCGCATAAAAATTAAAAAACGAAGTACCCCCTTTCATAGTTCTCATAATAAATGCACGATACGAAAATGACAAGATTTTTTTGACCTTCCTGACGCAATGTGTGTGGATAAAGCATGGGCACGTGTGCACGCGATATGAGAGGAGAAAAAAAAGCACGTGAACGGGGGTATGTGTTTTCAAATTACAGGACGAACATTCCCCTACAGTTTTCTGCTGGCTTTAAAATATAGAAACGAAAATGAGATTCCTCAAAACGGGGGACGGGCAAGGCTTTGAGTTAAAAGCGCCCTGGACTCCCGACGGGGATAATGCAAAATTCGCAGAAAATGCGACGTCGCCACGGGCCGTCGCGATTCAAAATTCTATTAGGCCGTGATAATTAATTAAATCCCTTCTTATTTTACGAGCCACTCCGTGCGAAATGAAGTCGGACATCGTCAGCTAACCGCAGGAAAGCTGCAATCGCCGAGGAAAGCCGGGGCTTACATCCTCCGGCGCTGACAATCTAATGTAATTTACGTCGCGTTTAACGCAATTAAAGTGTACTTTGAGGTGTGCCGGGACGAGAAATTACCAGTGAACTTCGGTTTACCAGTAAACTCCGTCGAGGAAATCGACACTGTCCCGACGTTCTTACCGAAATTTCGAAATTTCGTTCCCACAATCGACGAACTTAGAGGCTTTATCTTAAGAACGACGGACGATACAGGTAAAGGGACAGTTCTGAAGTACGTTGAAATTGAAACGCAACGAATAAACCATTGCGTCATTCCACTTTTTCTTGTATTGGACGTTTTGAGCGAATACTAATACTATAAATACGAATGCTGATATGCGCGTTCTTTCTTAAAAGAACTCTGAAAGCTTAGAAATATTTGTTTTTGCTACAAATATGGTTGATACTGTTTTGTTTCATTTTTGTATTTTAATCCAAGAAATGTATTAGTTAAATAGCGTAAAAGGTAAATCGTTAGTCACTGTGGTATCTTTACGAGATTCCAAAGAACCATATATAGGAATGTAGAACTTATATACAATGAGTAAATGTATAACGACAAATAAAAAATAAATTAAAAAATATTCTTAGATGTTTGTAGAAGGTTATGCGATGTTTGCATTAGAATTAAGTACAAATAAGAGATGACAAATACTTTCTGTGCACTCATTTGTGTGCGTTCATGTGTTTTGTTAATATTTCTGTAACTGTTAATAGTAATACAATTTTCTTTACACAAAACCCACTCGACAAACATCTAAAAACATTGAGTAATTAAATCTTCTCTCTTAAAATTCATTACCTACACGGATATACAAAGTTTTAGTGTATATTAGTCTCTGCAGGAATACTTTCTACACTCTCTGTCTACCCCTTCGATGGCGCTATACTTGATTTTCTATTACTCAACATTTTTCCATTGACATTTCGCGTATGCATGTATTCTTAATTCATTAAAACCAACTTGAAACGCGCTTTGTCATACACTGGATGTTCACTGGGGCCGCGATTTCGTCTTTTCGGAAATAGCAAGCCCGCATTCATTATAAACAGTGCGCCGAATGTATGTCCACATCATAATTTATCCAGCAGGCGAGCATTCTTTTTCAACAAACAAAACATTTCGCCTTTTTTCACGTGATATAGATGTACGGTTGGCGTAATATTTCATTTCTCTGGATGTACGCAGGAATTTTTCAGAGTGCATTACAAAACCATCGCCAACGGGATGGGCTCAGATAGGGCATTTTTAGGTACTGCACCAGCCTTTAGAGCTAAATTTACATTAAAAAAAAATGCATGCTGTATAAATAACCAGTCAGTAGGGTAATGCGCAAACACCGTCCCACAGAAATGTGTACACTTACGAAGAGAAAGGTCGCAGAGTCATTTACGCGAACGGCGACACGATGGTAACATTTTCAAAGGAAAACCACGTCGTAATATGAACGGAAGTCTTGTATGGCGATTGTGTAACGAGCAAATATTTTCCACTAACGACGTAAAAGCGACGTTTTACGTTGCTCGCAACCGTTGCGAGAGATTCGTTAAGCTGAGCTAAAAGCCACGCACCTTGTTTCGTGTCTATTCTTTCGTCTTTAACATGGAGCAACTTTTTATTGTGTTGCCAAATTTCGCTTTACTTCGGTACCTTTGACGATCGACATTTCTATCGAATGCAAGGATTTTATTTTCTGTACACGCGATGTGCGAAGTGAGTTATTAAGAACAAGCTCACAGTATCAAGATAAATATATTTACTATTCCAGTTAATAAGTATACATTCATTTATCAATATACGGCTATGCCAAGGTTAAATTGATTAACGATTTACAAATCACATTTATTTGTAGCCATTAGATTAAGGAATTTTTAGTAACTTTATTTTTTCTAATATTGGATGCAGGTAGGAATTTAAACCGTGACCGTAAAATTTGATTTTCCTTAATATTGCACACACAGACACACTTTTGTGATTAAATAAATTTGTTCTTGACGTACGCCTTTCAACTTTTCAATCCTACGAAGCCATAATTAACAAGAAAAGGGTATAAATTTTAATACGCATTAGACAACAAGACATTATTTTAACAAACACATGATCGAACGTTTATTCTATCAGATGGGTTGCAAACTCCTACATAAACAATTTAATAAAATCTAAATGAATAAGAAATAAAACATTTAACCTTAAATATGTTTAATATTATCGTTTAGAAATCCTTTTACTATTAAAAAGGCATATCGCGATGAACTTTATTAAAACCTACTTTCTAAAAAAAATAGGGTTAATGCAATCTAAATGACGGTGGAAAAAGTTAATCGTTCTTAACATTAGGCCTATACTATCTCGACAAAGCAGCTTGATGCAAAGTTTAAGTTATGGAAGAGAAATCTATCGTATCAAGATACCAAGGTGGAATCAGCAAAGACAAAGGAATGATGTAGGTAATAACCGACCATTGGCTATATATCCGCGTTCAACTTTACGATACGAAGCATATGAAATGCCTCTCGAGGTGTTCCTGAATGAAGTGCCCCCAGTTGTATCGCAGCCTCTCAACGTGCTCACGTGGGTGAAAAATATCGGAATTCGAAAAATCAGGTCAAAAACAATCCATTCGATCTCGCAGCCGGTGCGTTATGACGCCAATTAAAAGTCTTGTAGGAGCGTAGCGCCGATTACGTCCATGTCGTAAACAGGTTTTGCTTGTTTTTACCTCTCTGTTCTTTTCCTTAGCACGCCATCGATCACCGGTACGATGGTTTAATATTTGACGATCAGTCTTGCGATATCAGGTCCACCAAAAAATGATCCTCCTCATTTATTCGAGGCTATATCGAAATTTAGCGATCAGCTTTTTCTCCGCATAAAGTTGAACGTCAACGTTGCACCGCTTTTTCCTGGAAATATCTGGTGGTTTTAACGTTTCTCGTTATTAATTGGTGCTCTGGAATAATTGAGGATATTGCCATATGGATTATGGGTTCTATTTCTGACCAACTTGCGTTACTGAAATCGTCCGTTAATGGCCCCTGAATATTTTATATCCATATGTGGTGAGGCTGGCTATTGACTCTACTATCCCAAACGATCCGTGACTGCACTTTCCACGCCTATACGACAGATGGATAAATGTGGCGAAAATGGACTGTTAAGTCCCCCTCTTTTAACCAGGTTGACGTTTATATTATTGAAATTTACCTATGCTAACTTTTCTTTTAGACTCCCGGATGGATTTCACAAATTTGACTTCACGGACCGTCCTTCTCTAGCTTTTAAGTTTCTCATTGGCATATTTGAATGGCCTGATTTCTAAAAGTTCAAGCGAAAGCGATTTAATTCTCTCTTTATTCGAACCACCATATATAAATCAATTGCACTGGAATATTCGTTAAATCGGAGGGAATATTTTTAATTTACGTATAAATTTGAAGACAAATACACATAATTTCGAGAATTGCCCTTCTTTTGCGCATTATAAAATCACGTGGTGTAGTAACTTTAAATTTTGATAAATGCAACATAACAAATAAGTCTTAATTCTTCTTTTCTTTAATTAATTTTTGCACCCACCGCTAAAGTCAATTGGCGTACTATCTACATTGTGTTTAAAGTAAATTCCGAATTGCCAGAACTACAGTATACATATTACATAAAAAAATCCTGCAGAGAAGTCTGGGCCTCTATCCACTATACTACAATATTTAGCTCCCAGAGTGAGCTTTTATACACGTCCAATGTTCCAATGAACGAGCCTCATGCCATTAATTCACGAGATTGTCTGTACAACATAACGTATATATGCTTATTGGTACATTACGTGCGATCTCGTCAAATTCCAAAGAAGTTACATATGAAAAGCCATCTGTCGAAAACAATTGCAATCACATTGTTGTCGTCACCAGTTTTATTGTCGTGTTTATCTCATTTCTTTTTATTTGTTGAAATAACGTTCCATTCGTATGAAGAGCCTTTTTAAATAAATATTTATTCACAGCGGCGTTTTGAATGCCTCAGCGCGTTGCTTATCAAGCTGAGGAGAGGAAAACTACAATGGCAAATGGATGGAATAATACTATATTTCGAAGATATTATAAAACAGGATGTGCGTGCAACGTATCTTAGAATTAAAAAGCGAAGCAACAATTTGTATGAATAAAGTAAAAGAATACAGTACGTACGAATTTTATAGATCGTACAAAATTTTATAGATCTTACAGAGAGAGGGAGGGCCTGTTAATAGAAAAGACTTGAAATTAATTTCACATGCAGACCTAAGGAATTATGGATTAATCGACCATAAATATCTTTATATTTCTCTTAATATAAGTATAAATATATTTTTCTCATCTAGATATTCCCTTCCCGAAGCTAATGACACAGTAGTATAAAGAACGAACTTTATCTCACGAATCTTCTTTATAATAATTGAGCAACCACATGGGAAATATGATTTTCTACAAGATTATAAATATTACCGTTCACTTAATCAAATAAAATTCATAACAGACAAGTGTTATTATCCTTACCCTCGATTTATTGAATCGTTTAATTTTTCATCGAGTACCCGAAGTAGTCGAATGTTTCCCTCCCACTTAATTGAAAATTCCGGATACGCAGCGCCCCGTGGAACTTTTGCGAAATACTCTAAACCGAGGTAAACATTTCCCCCTTTGGAGAAGCGCAGGTAAACCAGAACATACCGATAGACTCGGTAAACCAGGTCAAGAACATCGCGGCTACCCCCTGGAACACCCTATGGACTTGCTTGAAAGCGCTTTGGAAACATGACGCTGCTCTTCCATCGTGCCGTAAATCGAGTTTATTCGCCGTAAACTCGTATTAGTATCAGAAGTCGTCGTTTGTGCAAATCCACAAGTGGCAAGATAATACGCCCCGCTGAAGGTTTTTGGAGCCGTGAAAATTTTTGTTGGGCTATCATGGCTGAAAAACGCGCATCTGCGAAATTCGTGGAAGTTACAATGGTGCTTATTAAAGAAAACGAGTTTTGATAATAGACTACCGATGTACTCTCGCAGTTGCACCGCTTTGTTCTAAATATTCGTGCGTAATTAATATAGCATGAAACTTTAACAGTTTTCTCTTTAAATCCTCTAAATTTTCTATACACTCCGTTTTTAAACTGTACGGCTCACAATTGTATATCACCGCTTGGTATAAGCTTACAGTAACGTTTGAATTTAGACCATCACTTTTTAATTTCTATACCCTTTTTCTGATGCTTAGCAATGCGCTTTGATTGAATATTAGACAAAGCGATCTTAGTTATCGGTTCCAATCATTAAAAAGACACTTAATTATTGTTTTCTTTATCGAAATAACAATTACTGCGAAGAAGTATACTGACACTTTTTGAACGAACGTGACATCTCGAGCGACAATTTCTGGGTTAAATAATTTCAGCAGAAAATTAAACGAGCTGGAACGAACGAGACGTTCCATACACCTGCTTTTTCTTAGGGATGCAAGACGGTCGACGACATGGGAGTCCTTGAATGCCAGATAAGGCGGCGCACTTGTTAAACCGACATCTACGTCGAGTGCTTAAAAGTACATTCCGGTCTCGAAAGCAGCGTTCCGTCCATCTTTTGCTTGAGTTTAGAGAGCGCATCACGGTCGAGAGAAATCATATCTTCCGTCTTCTCGTGAAAATTTTGCCAGGAAAGAAGTGAGAAATTTCGTTGGGCATTTGTCGCGAAGGACATTCGAAAACACGAATTTAGCCTTGCCAAAAATTCAGTCCTTTCGAAACAACGGAATTTTCACATCTTAAATATAAGTTTCAAAGGGATTAAAAATGCATCGTTCTGTGTGTATCAGTATTATATATGAGTAATAAGGGATGACGAAGCATTTTTAATAGGTTCGCGGATAATAAAAAAAAGACTGAATTGCAAAAACAGACAGGCGATTTATCTTTTAAACTAATTGTGATATTCAAATTTTAATTAAACACGTTTTTCACAAGAGGTTAGAATATCGCATTTTACTAGCTGTATACTATATGCTACATGAATGTCATAGCATCCATATTGATAAAGATTCATTTTCACTATATTATTCATATACACTAACGTATTACGAGGAAAAGTCAGTGGAAAACAAAAAGCGTAAGACAGTTAAAAGTACAAAATAAAAAAGGACAAGCAGCAACCAAAATCGAGACAGAAAGATTAGAAGGAATATACAATATAAACATGTCCCATGAACTAAGAATCGCTCGTAGTAATGGGGAACAAAAAATAAATTGACCTTTCACGGACAATAATATAAACAATCTACATTCACCACTTGGTCCAATGTAACGACTTAACACAACTATTTATTGATACAACTCGAGAATATGGACGAACGACTCCCAGGCCATTTAGTGACACTCCGTGCTTCTCGACTGACTTTCTTTTCTGATCAAAAACTTTCTTCTGAAGTGTAGTAGATAGAAGCTTGGACTTCTACGTGAAAGTGCCTGCTTCGAATGCCCATCACCTCTGGTTTTCCCATGTGATATGTATACTGTAGCCCTGGTGGTTCGAAACCCACCTTAAAGTCGGTGCCAAAAATGAATTAAAAAAAAATACGTTCTTCTGTCCACGTCGTTGGGGAGCTGATAGAGCAGTGCCTCCATCGTGGGAATCCGAGTTGCAACGGTATTATGAAAAACGTGTAGGCGATCGTGCAAAAAATTCAGGCCATCAGGGAATCGAAGAGCATTCGACTCGTAAAGCGGCAGATCCCCAGTTCGATTCTTAGTTCAGTGACTCGGTGGCCTGAATTTTTTTTACGATCGTCTACAAATTTTTAATAATACCAAATTATACTGCAGGCCAAATGGAGACTATAAATTATTTATATTATTGTCCGTGAAAGATCGATTTATTTATTGACCGAAAAGTGTACAGTCAGAAAATAGGATAATATCAGTTTGCAATCAATATCGTATATTGTTATTAGAAAGAACCCAGAAAATTGATTACCTTCGTCACTTACTTTGCGGAAATTTTGTGTGGTAAGTACAAAACTGTATTTAATTCCACAGATCTATATATCCGCGAGCATGTTTCTACCATTGTGATAACTAGGAAACGTAATAAGCGATCGAAAGGTGCGGAAAAGAGAGTGCAACCTACCAGCGTAGGATTCATGGAGCAACTTTCCTTGGTAAATACGTAAATAGCTGAACGATCGCCCGAAAAGGAATTTTTTATGGCAGAAAACAACCAACACGAAATATTAACCGGGACCAAAATCGACGTTCGTGTTCCAGCAAAGCGCTTTAACTCTCGCCGCTTTCGAACGTCGCACGAATCATTTTTGCAGCACTGATAATCGCAGATACAACGAAAAAAAAAAACGCGGAACGAGAGTATCGTGTAAGCTCATATGTCTGCAGGTGACCCAGATTTTTCCAGAATTTAATCCCGATTTAACCCAGATTTAGCTCAGGACCAATCGCCAATCAGCTTCGATGCCTTTGGCAGAAATCGTGCGCCATTGGTTCGTACGGATTTTTATATTCCCATTACAAACACCTTTGAAAATACAAATTCAAAGGAAATGAATTTATCAATTAAATAAATTAATCTCTCAATTTATCTAAAACCGCTGAGTTGGGTTTGGCTAATCGCTGAACAGAAGTCTTTCTTGGACAAAAGAAATTTCATCTTTTTTTTTCAAAAAAGCACAATTAACGATAACTGAGAAAAACGAACGAGAATGTTTTAAAATTACAACGTATTCGATCTACTGAAATGCTATTGCAGATACTCTGTTATATGTATTTTACGACACTATTTTACGACACTGTATCCTTTTAAGAATATCACGTACAATAAGGTAGATCTACATATATACAACGCACACTTCCGAAATATTTCAATAGTAAAAATAAAGCAAAAATTTGGAACTATATGCGACCATTGGACATTTCGTCTGCTTGGCTATGTGTCCTTGTCATTTCAAGGCTCTTCGTCATTCAACGGAAGCTGGAAAAGCTGTACAGGGTGAAAAATACGCAACTATTTTGACGTGGAAAATGAAAAATATCGGCCTCGCATATCTCCCTCGAAACGCAGGTCCACCGCTTGGGTTCATTACCGCTCTTTTTATTCGTTTCTCTCCGTTCTTCGGCTCGAAACCTCTCGCTCGTCGCGCCATCCTCCCTGCCCCATCCGTTCTAATTTGCCCGGCCGATCGATAAATCAGTCGCGCGTAATCATCCGTGCCATGCGTTGCTTTAATCGATGCCCATACCTCTTTTACGCGTGCTTAAGCCTCGACGTCTGTATGGACGAATTCCGGCCATTAGACGCGGCCCTTTTGCCTTAATTCAATATCCAGCGGACAAGTCGTGATATATTAATCACGTCGAATTGGTTATTTTGTCTTCGACCACATTGCAGTCCTCTGTTCGGTATGAAAGAATCTCTGAGAGATAAATTACGGTTATCCACCCTCCGCTTTGACGTCTATCGCCGCCTCATTGTGCTATTCTCCACAGTGGAAATTACTTTCCACTATTGCATTTTTCGAATTAAATTCAGCTTTATATTTCGTCCGGTGAGCCTGCATGATTTTCAACCAACCCGTCTACGCGCTCAACGAGAAAGGAGTGACTGTTTGTTTAGAACGCTGGATATGGTGGTGTAATATTTGATTCGTAATGTACACCTAAAGTGGCTATCGAGCTTGATATTTCGCTACAGAAGTTTTATTGCAGAGAATTTATATTTCTAAAAAAGAAAAAAAAAACTACAAAAGAAATGTCTAAAAAAAATCGTTTAATTCTCGCAAGAACCTCGACTAAAATATGAAACTCCATCAGCGCGTAGACACCGTATATTCGCACATCTCGCTGCGCGATCTCTCTTCATCGGATAATTCAATATTGTCCAAGGTATAATAATCGTCTATAATTCGATTCTTAACTTACCGTTTAAGGGCTTCCGCATCGTCTGCATAACGCGTCGTCCAAACTGGATGTCAGTATTTATCGGAAAATTCCTTCCACGTTTTACTCGTCCAACATCCATCGAAGGTTTAATATCCGGCAGAATAGCCTGGCGGGGCAATATTTATTTTCCGTTAACGCCCCGAGAAGAACCGGCGATGTAGGGGGAAAATCCGAAAAAAGTTGCCTCTTCCGCGGGGCTCTTTGATCCGAGGTGCCGTTTTCTCACGCGTACACGTGGAGTTGATACCCGCGCTCCGTAACCGGGTCAAGAACAGTTCAGTTACCCTCTACAGGGCGTTATAGTGCCGCTTGAAAGCGCTTTGAAAACATGAAGCCTGCTTCACCGTGACTTAATTTTATCCGCTGGGGAATTTATCATCCGGGATTCCCCTGCGTTACGAGAAATTCGGGAAATCCAAAGCGGCACCAACGTCAGGGGTAATAAACGGCCGAAAAATTTCAAAAATTCAAAGTCGGCTGGAAGGCCGAGAGAATTTGACAGAGGCGAATTCTTAATGCGAACCCGCGCGCCGAGGATTTGACCAAAGAAGAGGCGCCAACTCGTTTGAAAATATCTCAGCACGTTGCGCGGAAGGAAAAAGTTTCTAGCGAAGGTTTCGTGATTTCAACGGCGCAGGGAAACAAATGGTTTTTCACTCTAGTCCCGCTGAAGATATATGTCGTTCTACGCGTTAGTTCTTCTTTAAAATCAAGACTACTTATCTGCTGATCGTTTAGAAACTTTCAACTTGCGCACAAATCGTCACTTTATACGATTATACGTTTTTATTGTAACTTGCAAATTATAATAATCTTTGGATAATTTTATTAATCGTTTGAATTTTGTGAAAATTCTTAGTTTTGTGTATTATCCTATACACCCTCGAAACTTAACAACTCGCCAATAAGCAATTGTACGTTCGACGCTCTCCTTTAGTACATTAAAATTACATGATACCTTGCTCATCATTATCGCCAAATTAATTCTCATTCAATGATCCGACAAGCTTTTATCCCCCGAGTAAAATCATTCCTGTCAAATACGAATTGTGCAGCATAACCTTTGAAGGAACCTCCGGATTTTGTCGATGCTCATCGATACTACGTCATCCGATCTCGTTCGAGGACAGATTTAATCGTTCGGCCCAGAGTCAAGAAGCGCTACTCCAAAGTACAAGCCTCCGGATTCTCTTTCGAGCACGTACAACGACGATTCTCCTGCAACGGGAAAAAAAAAACAGGTGATCCGATTATTCCTTCGGACACACGGATGAAGAATACTCCTTGAAATATCCCTACCACATGCATTCGCAGGGATTACGCAGAGCATGCGCACTCGATAAATTACCTGGCCCTCCCTCGATAGTAGAAAACGCAATACCGGTCCACTCGAGGATCTCTCACAGCAAACATATCGAATACCCCCCTCCGAAAGCGCCGTGAGGCAAAGTGCGCCCTCGATCTGGAGCACCATAGGGTGGAAGACACCAGTACACCGGAAACCAGGTCAAAATCAGTCCGGTTACCCCTCGATCATCCCCTGAACGTCCCTCGGAAGGGCTTTGAAAACACGAGGCCTGCTCTGCAACGTGCTCCGCCGCTGCTGTATTACACCAGTATCCATCAACGACCCCGATGCTCCTACCCTCCTTTCGAATGTACTTCTCATCGACCACCTGGTCCAGTCGCCCTTCGTGGTTTCGGTTCATTATGATATTTTATGATGGTGATTTGAAGGAGATTATGTCAGCCGTTTATTTTGAAAGTGGCCTAAGTCCATTTGTCGATTATTTTTTGTTTACCTTAATTAGGTGTGTGACTTGAAATTAGGTGTCATAAATAACACTCGCGGTTGAGTATGTTCAGAGTTTATACGATAATTTTGCATACATGAATTTTCGAAGTTGGTTCATTGATTGAAATCGTCACTGAGAGTGGTCTAAGTAAAATCTATTATTGATAATGTCCAAAGGCACTGATAAAGGTAATTTTAATTAATTGGTATTTAACAAGTTAACCTGAGTTTTTGAACGGTTGCTTTAGTTGAATAATCAGTACGTTTAATTAACGGAGTGAAAAAAAAATTCACAGAATACGCATTTATAATTGAGTGTAACACTTGGAATATTAAATTTTAGAAACGATTAGAGCCAAACAAGAGGATTTTATATAAACAAAATTTTGTTGAGAATGTAATTTTTAAAAGAGTAAAGACTTCTAACGGAGAAAGAATAAATTGGTTAAAAATATACTGGATGTGTTTCTTGAGAGATGAACCGTATAAATTTTTTCTAAGATGTCAATAGATGAGAATACAAAGTTTAAAATTCTGGATTTATTATGGGGTTAACCAAGATAGTTCGAAAACATTGTATTGACACAATTTTATAAAAATATAAGACAAATTACAACAGCCAAATACAAGGACATGATGAATTTACCACGATATATATCACCGGAGCACCATGCCTTCTTCAATCCCTCCTGCATTCACAAAACGTAGATGAGCAGTAAATTGTTATGTAATTAATATAGTCAGATTTCGTAAATTGCATAAATTGTCTTTTTGAAGTGTTGTAAAGAAATATAAATCAAATTGAGTATCGTTTTTTCAATTTAAAGCATTTTAAATCATATCGAATGAACCTAGGCCCTTACAAATTCTATAATAAATCTAGTTACCAATTTCGAAAGTGACCCAACTCCATTTATAGTAAAAAAAAACACATTTTATTCACTTAATAATAATTATTACTTGAACAGGAATTACAAATTTAACTCTTTTAGATATACTTAATCGTTGTAACACATTGATATCCTATACGTATATATTTAACTTCATCGAAACGCAAACTCTTAAATATCTCGATTTCAATATAAAAGGACTTAGGCCACTTTCAAAATGGACTTCTCATGCAATAGCCCGGATGGAGATTTCGCGGTTGACCCGTAGTAGCGTTTAAGGAGCGCTTGTTTTGTCATGCTAATGTATAATGATACCGCGAAGGAGATCATTAATTTAATAATGGCCGCACTCCGAGAATATTAGGATTGATTCTCCACGACTGTTAGCATATTTGCATTGCTCTTCACAGCGCTTCCCGCGGTGTATTTCACCAGGATCTATCGACGATCTCGACATTCCTACCTTACTCTCGACATAACTCTCCTCTCAGTCATGGAAACATTCCATGAGGTTCCATTTCATCATGACATTATGTATCTTAACGGAAGTCAGAAATTGGATATCCTTTTACAGGCATTGCATAAAGGTTCGCATTTGGGGATTGCTCGACAATTCCGACGGGTGTTTTTCAAGGAGCGTCTACCTCGTCATTTTTCTTTGTGGCCGCACCGTGAAGTAGATTGTAGGTGGAATAAAGGGTGTAAAGCTAGAATATCAGGGGCGGTTTTCCAGGATTGCTGGCATATTTGCTTTGCACTTCATCGTGCTCCTTGCGCCGCATTTCATCAGGATCTATCGATCACCCCAACGTTCCGACCCTCCTCTCGAAATTACTCCCCTCGGCATCCTCTTCATGACAGCGTCATCCTCGAAGATTCTGCTTTACCATGCTACTTTATAATAGTACTTGCAAAGAGATTATAATTTAAATAGAGGATGTTCGCGAACCCTCCTCTCGAGATCATTCTCCCTGCTGTAATCTTAATGTTCGAGTTCATCTGTGAAATTCTACATTGATTATGAAAGGTGTTCCAAAATTCTCGCAAAAAGTGATTTTGACGAAAAACACAGGTTTATAATTAATAATTGTGCATTTTGTACTGTTTCAAGTATACATATATAAGGTTATGTATGGAATAGCATATCGAGTAAATAGCCTCCACGGATTTGTTGGCACATACGCACACTTTTGTAGAAACTTTCCATGAGCGTCTTTTATAAATGTGGTTCAATTTCGTTGATACAGCGCTAAATTTCCTACTTTGGGGAGTTGATCGTGGGCTTGTTGGCATAATTCTTAGGCTTATAAAAACTGGGAAAGAAAAAGTCCGATAGCGTTGAATCGCATAATCCTGATGGCCATTTCTGATCATCAAAACAAGAAATTACACAACCAGAAATCCGTATCTTACAATTTATGGACGAAGAACTGGATTATCATGTCCTGACAGCAAGCACCATTAACTGTTATTGCCTGACCAGCCACATTTTCGAAGAAGAATGGTCCGATGATGCCTCCAGCCCAAAATCCTCACCAAACAGTGACGTGTCGTAGATGCATTTGTTTTTCAATAATCACTCGTGGATTTTCTGAATTCCAAATATGAAAATTTTATCCATTAAACAAGCCATTAAGATGAAAATGAGCCTCATCGCAGAAGATGATTTTGTTCGAAAAATCAGCATCCACACTAAAATATTGCCCAACAACTGAAAACGCGTTGCTCTTTTGCGTAGCGCTCTATTTTTAATTACTGTCAACTGTCACGCTATCTTTTTTTTGTTGAAACACCGTACAAATTATGCAGAATTCAAATTTTACGTGGATTTTGTGTGAATTTAGCAGTATTACTTAATTTCAACAATGTTCTCAAATATATTATAAATTGTATAAAGAGCTCGATTATAGTACAGAGTGGCGGAAAAGCCTATAATTTATTATTTTAAATAATATATACTCTCATTATATATGAACACATACTATGAATTATATACTAACCGTGAACTTACTGTAAGTAATTGCAACATGTAATATGCTAATATGAACTAAATGTAGATTATAACATTAGAATACGAACCTTGACTTTTCATGATTAAGTTTGCCTTCGTGGTAGGAAGCGCTGGTGCATTTCACCCGCATCCATCGATGACCCCAATGCACCGACCCTCCTATTGGGTTTCTCTTCTATCGCACCCTCGATGGCTGATTTACCTTCAGTCATCCGTATCTTATCATTTCTGCTCTGCGATGCGCAATCAATAAACAAGTGACGTACGTCAATGCAGGCTACATACGAAGTGTCGATCATTTTTTCGATATTCGCTTCTCTGCTGCAATCTTAGTACCGGATACACCTTTGTCAATATCTTATTAACCAGTATCTATTACCGATTTGAAACTGTGTCATCGATAAACAATATAGGATAAATATATAGACGGAGTAGCGACGCAGATTTCATTTTTCCCGATCAATTTTGATCCTTGTTGTGTGAACCTACTAGTGCATATCACGCATATCCAGTAATTATCTCGATATAGGCACCCTCTCGATTCATCCCCCCGCTTGTAGCCCTTCTTAGCCTAAATTATTATATTTTAATAAGAAAATTAAATTTTGCCGGCAAACAATTTAGAGGTGCTTTAGTAGTAGTAGAAGCAGATTATACGGATAGGGGGAAAAAGGGTTAATATTTTACTAATAAATACAAGCATTTATTTCAAAGTCATGCAATCGATAATCCAATCTGATGAATCTAAGAACTATTGCCCTGCGGCTTGTACCTAATTCAAAACGTAACCTTCCTTCTTCCCTTTTGTTCGAAAGTCACGCGATTGCCTACTCCATTAATTGCCAGTAACAGTTTGGCGTGCTTTCATTAAATGGGGCCATGTTCACATTGCATATTCCTCCGCTTAATGAGCCGTTTATTTTGAAAGTGGCCTAAATCCACTTGTCGATTATTTTTCACCAACCACAGTAACGTGTACAACATTAAGTTAGATGTCATAAACAACATTTCGCAATTATGTGTACTCAGACAATACGATAATTTTAAATACATACATTTTCGTAGTTATTTCGGTAATTAAAAATATTACTTTAATAGTGGCTTAATTCCAAGCCATTATTAATAATACCCGAAAATGCGGATTTATTACGAGATATACCTCCGAAGCACCAGGACTTCTACAAATTCCTCCCAGATACACAAAATGTAGACGAGCAGTAAATTGTTATATGATTTATATAGTTACATTTCCCGAATTGTATAAATCGTGCTTTCGAAGTATAGTAAAGAAATATCAAAGAAATCAAGTATGGTTTCTTTAATTTAAAGCATTTTACATTATGTCGAATGGACTTGGGCTCTTTCAAAACCAATAACAAATCTATTTCTCAACTTTCAAAGTGACTTAACTCCATCTCTGACAAGAAAACGCACATTATCCACTTAATAATCGCTATCACTTTAATAAAAATCGTAAATTCAATTCTCTTAGATACACTTAAGCGCTCTAACACATCGATACCCCGTACACACTTTTAATTTCAAAACGCAATCTCTTAAACATCTCCATTCGAATATAAATGGACTTAGCTCACTCTCAAAATGATAATAAAACAATTAAATGACAATAATAATAAAACGATTAAAATACGCACCGTCGACATAAATCATCGCAAATCATACAAAGAAGTATCGATCCAGGAGATACGTTTCGATTTTTCCCGATCGGTTTCGGTCTTTGTCGATGCGAACCTGCTGGTGCATTACACCCGCATCCACGGACGCCCCCGTTGCACGGACCCGCCTCTCGAGGTTCCACCCTCCAGCACACTCTCGACGGCCGAGTCACCCTCGTCGGGGGCAGCGCTTCCACAGCCGGCAGTGGCGGCGGTGGTGGTATTGGGTCGTTCCAGGCTCGATGGTCGGCGGAGGGACGCGGATGGAGAATGGGTTGGGATGCACCGGTATAATCGGCTTACACCATCGCAGGCTGACGAACCCGTGAACGGACGAGCGGACTTGATCCCAAAAGCCCCCGATACCTCGAAAGCCCCGATATAGCGCGGCCCTCCTTCGAGCCCGGCCCTCCCGCTGGCCCGCGGATTCCGAGCGAATGGAACCGGAGGCCTGGCCGATTCGGAACTGCCGCCGAAACCGTGGAACGCTTTGTGCCACTTTGGAATTCGCCGACGCGACCGTCGAGCCCCTCAGCGACGAAATAACGAGCGTGGCCCGAAATTTTGGCAAGCACAATCGCCACGCGGCCCGACCTGGACGAGGTTCAACTACGCGGTCTTCGTGCGATCTGAACGTAACCAACGCGGATTAGGTATTTGGTGTATATACATGCGCATTGTGCTTTCCAATTAGGTAATGATATTTGTAAAGCGGGTGTAGATTTAAAGTGTATCCTTGTTCTGAAGGGATGGCTATAAATGGTGTATTGTTTGGAGAAATTTTACTGGAGTATTCTTAGAGAAATTGGTACTTTTTTTGAACGGAAGAAAGATCTGGTTCTCAGAGAATAAATGCTGGGAAGTGATCTTCGGCAGGAGAACAGGTTTGATAAATATTGATTAAAGAATAACGTTACGTTTCGCGCCTTTTGTGTACTCCTTATCAAACTGTAAAGTGTCATTGTATATTTTTTTTCTTTTTTTAATTCATTTTCTGTATAGAATATTAAAAGTCATTTGGCCTAGGAGCTAGAGTATACATGTCACAGGAAAAAACCAGAGGTGGATAGGCAGGATTCGAACCCGGGTCTACCGCGTGGAAGTCCGAGTCCCTATCCACTATACCACCGCAGCCCTACGATGTAATTGTCAATCTTTACGATCACGAGATAGTGAATAAGGCCTGAAATTTTCGCAGGCGTGATGGATCACATCGATCCAACCTGGACGACATTCAACTGGATGATTTTTGTGCGATCTGAACGTAACTAAGACGAATGTACATGTATGTTCATTGTATGCTGAGTTGTTAATGCATTTCAAATCCCGATTTTAAAAGATATTATCTAATTCGAAAAAATCGAAGACGATTTTAAAAATAATTATCTGATCCTCAAACATTGAAACATACACACGAATGCATGCATGGTGTATTGTGCAGAAAAATTCGATGGCGCGACTGCCATTTTTTAACATTAACGGACAACAAATTAACGTTCAAGAATACAATCTTCGTAGAATTCGAAAGATTTGTCGCAGTTATATAAGGCGTAACCATTAGCGTAGTAAAATCAATATTTATAATCTCTTTTGTTTCTTCGTACGAACTTGGATAACGAATTAATATGAAAAAAAGGTTGCGCACAATTTAAAACGGATTTTG
Organism: Ampulex compressa; assembly: GCA_038496175.1. Lineage (NCBI taxonomy): Eukaryota > Metazoa > Arthropoda > Insecta > Hymenoptera > Ampulicidae > Ampulex > Ampulex compressa. Next base: position 46,878 of record JBCFXI010000899.1, read on the forward strand.
ACACCACGTTCTTAGTACAATTCGTACGTAACTGCCTTGAATAAGATCCATCTATAGATTGAGACGAAACAAACCTCCCTCAACATTCACAACTTCATCTGTAGTTTCTGGAACAGGCAAAATAGTTAAAACGTGGTATTTCTAGATATATGAAATACGAAGTGACCGATGATGCTACCGGGGCAATGCCTTTCATCGATATAATACGGTTCCAGTGGGGGAAAAGTTACGGAAGAAGAAAGTTGAATTTATGTCCGTTGGTTCGCCCCGGGTAGCAAAAGTTTCGGTCTCTTTATTTTTCGAAGGAGTGAACGCAGTCTGGGGGATTTATAAAAGCTCCGTAATGATGAAAGGCGGTCACTTTGCGAAGAAGGAGACGATGAAAAATAACCAGCAGGAAATCTGAATATGATTCGTAAAGCTTTTCTGAAACCAATAACAAATAAGCATCAGGCACTATAGATCAAAACTTTACATCCAAAAGGAATACTTATCACCAAAAAATGAATGACTAAAAACAGTTATGATTCGAAATATATCACGATTAACAAATATACGCCAAGCCTTCAGATAATAAATCTGCACACCAGTAAAAAGAAAAATACTGCATAAAAGTATATAATTCTATCATTTACGTTTTTGAATTATGGATTGTCAAAGAAAATGTTTAACTGGGTTTGGATTTCAGGAGAAGCTGTATTCGCGAAAAAAACAAAATAACACGTGAAGAAATTTAGAGATCGTGCTAAGAAATCTTATATTCAATTATTTTTGGATTTCGCATATTAAACAAATTTCATTCGTTAACATCGTTCCATGCCGGACCGGTTTTTCATTACCTTTGGACTTATTTCTCATTTTCGTTCAAATCATACAAGGTGCATCTCGCCACGCCATTACAATTTGCTTCTAACGTATGTCTTACGATTTTTATAATCGGTAAGAAACTTTTATTTTTTCGTTTTTCAAGGAAAATTCTAAATAGCCCGAATGGAAAATTCAGCGAGGGCCGTATACGCCCCACGCTGTACGAAATGTGTTAATCAATCTCTTCAAAGATGATGTAAAAGCGCCATCTCAAAAGTAAGGAGAGCAAAACGTGAACAACACATGCAAAGGCACGTACATATGCAAAAGTGCGAAAAAAGAATGGCGACGATGCGTAAGCACGGCACGTAATCTGCGTTGCAATTACCACATAATGCGGTGTCGTATTTACATTAGCAAATGAACTATTTACCGCGCGATACGTAATAAGCGGCGGTAACGTGAGAATGCGCCGCTGGCAGCCAACCCCAATCTCGACTAATCTGTGCCGCCCCTGTTAGCATCGTCTCCGGCATTCCCATCGGCCACGCGAACCAAATTAACGCCGCAGTTTATGAACACGTGGGTTTATTATGAAGTACAAGGAAGAAAAACGTGGCTCGTACGTCGCCAAAATCTGTTCGATTAACGCGTCCAACGCCAGATGTATTTTACGCCTGACTTTTCGTTCGCGCCATGGTAATAATATTCCAATATAACGAACCATAAAATGTGAAATTGAATCGGAGTATGCAGTTACGGACACGTAACACAAGTAATGCATTTATTTTACTGCGGGATACTGGCGATAGGCGACGAGGAAACACGGATGACATCGCGGCAAAATCTCCTACAGTGTGACAATTGTGTAATTAAAGCGCGTGCGTATTGTCGCTCTGTGATCGTGAAATAATTAAAGCGCATTAATTTGTACATGATACACATTATGATTTGTGTACTAGTGCATAATAGATTAAGATCATCTACGACGTAGAACAAGAACGTAACGTAGAAGTCGGTATGAAATAAATTGCGGTTAAACTTGAACAAAGTATTGCGAATAAACCAAGAGGAATTGTTTGGATATTTTCTCTTTATTTAAGTCACGACCCGCTATTTCACACATATTTACGATTTGCTAAGCTGTTAAAAATACTTTGGTGTGTTTATAAAAAAGGGATTATCTTTGTACGTGCAAAGAACTTTGGGCATATTCAAGCAGCCATCATTCTAAAATATTTCTATCGATCCTTACAGCATGTTTCTTCAGTCTTTTTCACGGAGTTACCTGTGCACAATTAGATTAACCACTTTGCTGAGGAATTATTTTTGATTTTTTTTATTTTCCAACCTATTAATATTAGAAAAGTTGCACCATTTTATCACTTATTCAAAGTGTAGAAAATATCGATTGTAATAATCATTTTTCCAAATATATCATTATTCATCAGTACTCACATAAAATGTAAAAAGAAAAAGAACTACACATCAAGAATACGTAGTAGCTGGTAATATTATTCCTGATGTTTCTTCAACGACAGAAAAAAATCGACGATACATCTTTGGATTAAATAGAGCTTCAGATTTCGTCATATGGTCATCTGAGCATACACGTGAAAAGTAAATACTTTCTTTTTTTTTGTCGAATATTATATAAAAATCATTTTAAAAGCACATAAAAAAGCGAATGAATTTATTCGACGAGTATACTCGACGATGCCGAAGATAGAGCGCATATGTTTGGACGAGTATACTCGACCACGTCACGGCAGTGGTTAATACACCGTGAGGAAAAGGATGGCTGGCAGAGCGAGATCTCGGGCCGACTCGTGCGACGTTATCTGGCCGCTCGGCTTCGTGAAGCCACGCGGGCGTGAAATTTCCGACGGGGTCGCGCTAATGAAAAATTGGACGGATGGACAGAAAGCGCCGTAAGAAATGCAGCGACATTACATCGCGGCTTGCGTGAATAACGCCGGAGTATTCGTAATAAAAATGGGAAGTTTCTTCTGGCTTGCTCGCCGATAAATAAGCGGTTGGTATGCGTGCCTCTGGAAAATGTGACGCACATCGTGCATGCCGTTGTGTAAATCGACTTTTGATGCCGCAAAGAATAGCGTGTACAAATATATTTTGGATGTAGCAGGATTTGTTAAAAAACAAAATGAAAATTCACGTTGCATGTATCATATGGACCGTTTATTTTGAAAGTGGTGTAAGTCCATTCGTAGCCCGTAAATATACGTTACTTTAGTTAAATTCGCCTAAAACAAATTTATATAATCAAATTACATATTGATAAATTAGTACAAACATTGCCACAATCGATAATATTGACACAGATTTTTTAATTAACAAATATGCTAACCTTTAATTTTCTCGAAACAAGAGAAACTGGACTTACACCACTTTCAAAATAAACGGTCCATATGTATGAATATGAAGCAACATTGATTATCGGCCCAAGGAATTAAAGTTCGTTCACCTGGCAGGATTTCTCGGGTAACATTCTTAAGAAGTGCTTAAACAAAAGAATACGTAAAAAAAAACTGAAAAAGGTATGATAACGAATTTCAATTGAATGATTCGGGTAATACTCCAGTGAGTACTAAAATTATACGAGAATGTTGAGGTATTATATGACATTTGACGTGATCTATTATAGACACTTATGAATTGTAATATTTATACGACAATACACAGGAAATACATAAGGAGAATATGAGGCGGCAATATTATTAGGTGGATGAAAAATGTTAACATTGTTCACATAACACTTGATCGTGAAACTTGAAAAAGGATAATTTGATTGCAAAAGTTATAATAAAAGTAGACGTTGAAGACGATAGTAAACGTCACAATAATTTTCGTCTTTACAAACAGAAGAGGAAAAACAGGAATCAAAGCTTGTGATTTTATGTTGCTAAGATCGAACGACAGGAACAGTCATGGGTGGCGTCGCGAAGCCACTAAGAACTTAATAATAGGATTACGCTTAATATACCTAGACGTTTTCCACTCGAAACTTCGCGCTAAAACTTTGAAAGAGATAATTTGCCTTCGAAGCTCACATTGGAAGTGGATAAGGGAGGCGGAAGTACACAAATGGAGAAATGGTGGCGTGTTAAGTCGCAACTATCAAACGAGAAGAAGAATCGTGCATCGCATCACGAATCCACTGAGAATTCGATAACTGGATTTCCCTTAATATACCTAAACGCTTTCCACGTGAAAGTTCATGGTGAAACTTCGAAAGAGATCATTTGCTCTCAGAGCTTACTCTGAACTTGGATAAGAAAGACGAAAATACGGAAACGAGAAATGGTAACGTGTTAAGTCGCGACCATTGCGAGACAAGAAGAATCGTGCGTCTCGTCGTAAAGCCACTGAGAATTCGATAATAGGATTACGAACGCACCGTTGTAGTTCCCCGACGATAATTCCTCTAATCGCGGATAAAGCACCTCCACTATGTATATGTATGTATATATATATATATATATATATATATATATATATACATACATATATATTTACAGAAGTAACGGTAAGACCGTATGGCATACCTAAGATTAATTTCAGTCGAGATCAGTGTTAGCGGATTATTAATTCAGTGGGGTATAATGACGTTGCCAGATCCGGCAACGATGAGGGCTTCTAACCTAGATCTGCTCCATAATCTCCTATTAATAGTGCAATCCGACCAACGGTTCGCTGAAACGTACGGAGCTGAATACGAAACGCGATCAATGAGAGAATTATCGAAATATTCAACGATTGATGATAATTTACTATCGAAAGATGGGATTTTTTTTAGCATTCTCATCAGCCTCTGCGGAATTACTTGAGACTGGACATTTGCTATTATCCACATTTCGTTCAAGTGTGAACATGGACGATTATATCAATCTACAATACCGAACGAAGAGATAAAGGGAACACATTGCCAGATAAACGTCGCAAATAATTCTAGACTAAATGAACGTTAAAATTATTGCATAGACATCGATTTTAAATTTTAAGATATGGTCAAAACCGTCCCTTCTATTAGGGACTAATTATAAAATAGAACAAAAATATAATTTTGAGTGCGTATCGAATCATTGAGTATCTCAACGAGCTAATGCATCTCAAACCATCATAAACATCGCGACACGATGAAGAACAGAAACTTGAGGATTTGTTTTCCCATTCTTGGACGAACGGTTATCATGTTAATTAATAGCGTACGACTAAAACCATATTGTTCGAGTATTAAGCTTATTAACTTCGTAATAAAGGTTCGTTTTGCGCAGAGAGCCCTATCCCACTCTTTTGATCTGGTTCTCTGCGGTTTGATTAAATACCAGGAGTGTTGGCAAGCACTTGCGCCCATCAAAGGCACGATACCGAGCAGAAAAGCCCACATTTTCATATTCCCCAGACAGTCTGTGATACGTCGTCTCTCGTATCATTTCCCAGTACCAAGAACAATGGTACCTGTGGGCGAGTATAATCATGGCCAATCTAGAGTTGCAGGTTGTCGTCCGCCGATGGCGAAACGGAAGGCACCCGCATCGAACCCCCGATACCTTTCGCGAAAATGAGAATCGCGATGAGGATGTCTGTTACTTGGCATCGAGACACTCGAAAGTTGGCACTTCCTTGGGCAAGTGTCTCAGCAATGTTTCTTTCAACTGGACTTGAGCGTGGCTTAATTAATGGAGTTTTATATTTGCGAATAGAATGAGCATACCGCTGAATAATCAGAAGTGATCTGACACATTCTGATAACACATCTGACACATCACTGATAACAAATTCAACATCCTTTTTGGTGGGAAAAATCAGAGTAGTCAGGATAAAGTAAACATGGTGGGTCAAGAGTTTGCAAATAAAACAAAAGACTGCTCGCATAATCATTTCGATTCTTTTACGTGAAATCACTGCGATCGTTTTTCTTTTAATCTAGCCCAAGAATAAAAAAATGAGTAACTCTGGTACCTTACTCTATTTCAAAGCCAAATATAAGTGCCGATAAACATCCTGGATTATATCTAAAAAACGAAATACAAATGTAATTGAAAAGTAAGATTCTAAGTATGACCGCAATTTAGTAGAGACCGATAAATAATCAATTATCTGTTCATTATTACGCCTAAATATCTGATCTGCGGCAAATAAAATCATATCGCAAAGGGTTAAATAAAGCTATCCGAAGTAACAAACAGTGTAACAAAAATACACACACGTCATTCACGTACCAAAAATCTTGTCAGAATGACGTTCCTGTTATCTTCTGAAAACGTCGAGCCATATTTATCAAAATTGCACCTTTACCATCGACGTACCTCGATAATCAACTGTTTTTCACCTGTACGGTTCCATCGATCTCGCAGCTTCGCATCGAGGAGCGAGGTATCCTCTCTCTCTCTTCCTCTCTCGATGCTCCCCTGGTAACGTCGCGCGCTTTGCCGATCAAAGGGAAAAGTGTCTTCTACTTGCGAGTTACACCGGCCAGCCATCCCCGGGGAGGGCGGATGCAAAAGGCTGGATAGTCCTCCGGGGCTCTCCCGCCCGGGAGGAAGTCGGAGACACACTCGGTGACGGCCGCCTGCGGGCCGACACCCAGAAGAATGGCGCGACGATGAAGCTGCTGTATGGTGGGCAAAAGCGAGAAAAAGAGAGAGAGTGAGAGAGAGAGAGAGAGAGAGAGAGAGAGAAATCGGCAAAGAAGGAGAGGGAAAGAGAAGGTAACAGATAACGAGAGTGAGAGTGAGGAAATGAGGGAGAAAGAGGAGGGATAGGAGGGAGAAAGGAGAGTGAGGAAGAGAGAGAGAGGGAGAATGACAGAATCAGAGGTGGAGACAGGGAAGGGGGACTTTTTTTATTTAATTAGCGAGATGTACGAGCTACAAAGGCCCCTCGTCTCTCGGCACCACCTTCCATCCGCGCCCGCCAAGAGTTCCGGCTCAAAGACTCAGCAGTCGCTACGATATTCCCTTTCCTTCTCCTTTCTCTTTCTCAGTCTGTCTTTCTTTCTGTATGTATGTTGTATGTATGAGTGTATATATATATAGAATGATATATTATTCAAATTTATAGAGGCTAAATACAATGTCCGCTCGACATTAAGCCAAAAATATTTCCTCTCAAAGTCCCACGATCTTTCCATTGGTAATATCGTCTTCATTATCCCGAGTAATTGTCAGATACGTACCAATGATTCGTATATTTACATCAACATCAAACAACTCTCGCACCGATGCAAATCACTTTCCACGTTCCTCCTTCGCTCAGTTTCTCGGGGAACTCCTCTACCTCGCGAAAAGAGACTTGGCAGTGAGGGAGCGAAACAAATTACCGCGGATATTCCTCCGTATCCGCGGACGCGTCCTCGCGTTTATTACGCGTAATATTTCTCAGGTCGGCCGGGGAAAATGCGTAATTTTCCCGGAAATATCCGCGCGTGAAACAAGTCGATTCACCGGTTGCTTCAATGCGAGGGCGGATTTATCCTCTTCCATAGAGCACAGGCCGTCCCGAATCGGCCGGAAAAACACTGAATGGCGCGGACTCTCGCCTTTCAGCCTTTCACGTCCCGCGTTTCAGAAGCTTCAGAAACCAGCCTCGGCGCACGCCAAGATGGGACGAGGAGGGAATTGTGCTCCCCTCTTCAGCCTCTGGCCTACATTTCCTCGGATATCTTGGAATTAAATTAATAAAACTCTGCCGTAGAGAATTATCTCGATGTTTTATCGCGGGTGTCGAAGGCTCACGGGGTATGCCCGGGGTTCTGTTCCTTGGAGTGAAGGAATGTGCGTATGCGAGTAAGCGAGAGTGGGAAGAAGCGTTGTCGAACCGTGTTCGACAGTTTCTGACAAGCTGTGAGGATCAACGGTTTTTCTGTATTTCTTAACAAATTTTTAATTGTATTTTATTTGCGTTCATAAACCGTTTATGTTTTATACCGTCTTGTATGTTTCATAAATATATATTATATATATTATATTTTACATAATCTTTCTGCGTAAAGATTTTGCTGGATTTTATTGCGATATTTGGATTAAAAAATTATTTCTAAAAAGAGCAAGTTTAATATGGAGTATGAAGAAGTAAGATAATCATCGATAAAAGGGTTCGCGGATAGATTTGTTCCACCGACGTCGAAAAGTAAATTGATCGCTCTTCCTTCCAAGATTAACAGGTGCCAACCGCCTTGCGAATCACGGACGCGCATCAAAAACCCATTTGCATCGGACTCGAATTCGTTTCTTAGAAGCGTCACGTAGCTCGGCCAAACGCAGCCGCGATGTTTGGAGAATCGATTTTCGGTTGGCAGAATGGAAAGCGCTCTCATCGCCGGTTCTGCGTTTCGCCAGTCGGGAAATACGCGGTGCAAACAATGAGAATCGGCATGCCCTTCGCTTTTGCATAATCCTCTCGTTCCTTGTTTATCGGAGATTTTCAATTCGCGACTGTATATCTCGAGGATCCTCCATTATGTTGCTTCGCATGCTTGTTTCGTTGAATAAAGGCTGAAGAAGATCGAACAGCTATTGTCTTTTTCCACGTTTGTCGGGTATTTTTAATTCGATGTTCCTTGGGTAGTAATACAGTAATACTTCCACAGTACAGTAATACTTGGGAGATTTTCTCCTTATCAGGAATTATACAATGAGAAACGTCAGTTTACTTTTTCTTCGAGAAACTTGAAATTCGAGTACCGTAACATCCTTAAATAAGTATCGCGATTCTTCGCACAAAGCATGAAAACTTCTGGACTTTGTCGTTCGTCGCTGTTCGTAGGGAAATTAGCATTTTGTCTTTTCCCAAAGGAGCATTCTCGATCGGATAAAATTGCTCCGAGTATGACTTAAAGATACTTAAAGCCGCTGCATAGAAGTTATTCCTAAAAGACCGATAGAGAGTTTAACCGAGGTTTCGAGTTGCTCGAAAGCCCAAGCATTGACCGAGATACGACGTTACTCGCTCTGCTCGGACGATTATCGACGCCGGAGTTTCCAGTCTGAGACAATCACTTTGATACCTTCTTCGCTTCTGAAGTTAAGGGAGATAAGGTGACCACACCATACTTGGAACTTCCGTTCTACAACGCTGTAAACTTCCGCTGCAAATTTGCATCGATCAATAATCGACATTGGGCGATCCTTCGTGGGAACGAGGTCGAATTAGGATGAGAATGAGAATTACGATGCAAAGCTTTCGAAAAATTTCAAAATGTATCAATAATATTTACACGTGGCTCGTGATCGACTTGTATTATGATCCATTAACATCGATTGCTGTATCAAAAATTATTCAATGTACAGACACAGATCACGGAAGAGGAGGTCGTAACGTGGATGATACAGAACCCCAGAGAAGGATGCCTCGAAGAAGAAGGGGTCAAACTTGTCAGAGCGCACTTTTGTCGGACGATTAGTTCAGCCAGACAGTTAATTAAGGACACGCAAGAGCGGTGTATTGCACGGTGTATTAATTATCGGGAAAATAGAATCTGTTGTCTTGCAGCGCGACGGTTAATGGCTACACCGAACACGGCCAATGGGTAATCGATGCCCGGATTAAGGGTCCCATAATCGTCGAAGGCTGAGCCTCCTAAAACCACGTCGCACAGTAGTCAAATGCTTGATCATGGCTGGACTGTATTATCGTCGAATACGCTGTGATCTCTCGAAAGTGAATTAATTATGGTGTTCCATATACGAGGTGCGTTAAAAAAATAATGGGGATTTTCCTTTTTTGGAACAAATTTTATTTATTCGTCTGTATAAATGTTATCCCCTTTGAAATAATCCTTATTATATATCGTACACTTATGCTACTCTTATTTACTTATTATTACTTTCAACAGTGCGTTTTAATCTCATCTATGCTTGCAAAAGGACGAAAAAAAGTCAGGCACGCTATCAATAATCGCTGATGTATCGATACTTTTCAGATATATTTACCAACGTTACAACAAAAAACAAAAAAAAAAAACAAAAAATCGCGCGCATCCGATTAACAAAACCGACAAAATTCCCGTTACTTTTTTAAGAAACCTCGTACTTCTATGGAGAGAAATTACGCCAGGAAGATTTGATTCCTGCAATTTTGTATCTTTAAAGGTGAACAACGTAAATATGATTGAATCACTCAAATAGAACTATCGTAGTATAATACGTAATTATTAGAATCGTCCATCTCAATACGTTGATCGATATATTTTTTAGATTGCACGTGTTTCGGAGTAATTGAAAAATATTAATTCTCTCCGGTTGGAATTAGAATTTCACCACCGAGCGCCGTTGGCTTCGATACTCCGCGTGTGTCTACTACGCGTTTACGCCCACGAATCCGACCCTCGAAGATTTAATTTCAGATCCGCGCCGAACTTTGCTACTTTGCAAAGGTAAACTTCTACGCCTACGAAGACCCTCGTGTTATGCGTGCCAGGAGGTTTTGCATTAGAGAAGGGAGGCAGCCCTAAGAGGGAATTTCGTTTTGGCGCTCGAGGGTGCCTGCATGTAATGTCTGACATTGCAAATGGTATCTGGAACTTTAAGCCTGTGACGTCGGTTGTAGGGAAAATCTTTGCATAACCAAATTTTACTTTGCACGGGTATACTGGAATATGGTGTTTAAGTTGTGTCTATTAAAAAAGTATCGCGTATAGCAAGTTTAAACATCGTGATCCGTGACGATGTTTATAACGCATATTAATTATATGCTGTAACACGATGCGTATATTATACGTTGATAAATCAGAAAAAAATATTACCACGAGTTTATCCCTGGAGGAACAGTTACGATTTTTCGAGAACTGCAAAAGTTCTTGAATTTCCTTTCATCCGTCAGCAAACGAAGTTCTCGCAACGTTCCTATAGAAATCTTCCCTCTAGCACAAAGAAATCCGAGCAGGTATCATATTAATTATCTTAAAAGGAGATGAAAATTTTGCAGCTAAAGTATTCAATGGAAAAGTTGAGAAATCCGTGAAAGATGGAAAGTAGCGCCTCTCGCTTTGAGATTTAAACGGCGAAAGAGACTACGATCAACCCTTAGCAAGCCAACCGTGAAGTTTTTAATTATCGTAGGTGCTCGGAGATTATTCAAAATTGGACTCTTCCGCTTCGAGTCCGCGTTACTCACGCTGCCCTTTTCCGTAATATCTTCGAGTCCGATCGAAATATCGAAACGAAAGTATCTCAAAAGTAATTACAGCTGACGCGACACGGTCAAATTACGCGACAAAACAATTCCACGCGTTCTCGAATAACACGATTAGCACATAATTAACACTAGAACTACCAGCCACTCTCTGTACATATTAAGAACAGCACATATGTTTAAAAAAAAAAGGAGAGTAAAGGGAAATTTCGGTAAATCAAAATGGTGATCTAAATACTGCATGAAAAATCATGGAAAATCTCAAAAAATACATCCTCATAAAGCACTACGATTTTTTAAAGAAACGACCGACCAGTCAATTTGACTGGTTTGGTAGTTCCAGTGTCAATCGTAATCCATCAACATATTACAACGGACAGTTCCAACGATTATGCATTACACTACGGTAATATATTTAACTAATCGATTCATTTTTGCGTAATCCATAACAACGTCCATCGCTCATCGTGACGGAACTATGGCTAATTTCGATAGACTCCGACACGCGATTGGCGATACAGGAAACTCGTTGCCGCGACTCGAGGAATTCCTGATGGCGCCAGGAACCTATTGCGTTAATACAAGCAAGGTGGACATTCATCTGCGAATTCGTCGGCCACGTCCACCCGGTTGATGCTTCCCGGTACAGCGTTGCCACCGGTATGAATATTAATACGTCGTCCATCACAGGATCCTAGGCCCCGCCGATAATTTATGCCAGGAGGTTTTGGGGATTAGTCCCCGACGCGGAGCATTTTGCCCGTGTAATCCTCCTTAAAACTTAAGCCCCTGGCCACGTGCAAAAGCACAGTTACACGCAAACTTTAGCATCTGTTTCGATAGTTACATACTTAATTACAAGCTCGTAGTTCCTGATCTGCTTGCGCGCTAAGTTGCGTTACGCTTGCTCGTAAACCTGGTATATATATATATACGTTTCTAAAAAATAATAAAATTTCAAAGTATACGTAGATATTTATTGAAATATGTGAAAATTGGTTTTTGCGGTATGTAATGGGCTGTAAATATAATTCTCCGTTATAAAAGATAAGTAACGATACGGAGCGCCAGAAGAGATTTTTGGTAGGATTATATCCATAAATAATCGATTTACGAGTAATAAGAAGGAACTCGATTACTCGTATTTTAAGATTTTTATTTTCAGCATAGGAAGAATTTGTAGGAATGCTGATTTGCGATGATCGTATATGTTTTTTTTTTCCATGAAACAGCAAAGGCGCTGAGTTTACGAACGAAGCGTTTGGAGTGTCTCCGTTGTGGAAATTATAGGCTGGATAAATATCCATTTTTGAAACTCGTTTAATTGTAGTTTCAAGGCAAAAGGAAGTGGAACGAAACAATTGAGAGCCAGCGAGGCATATCTAGCGTACAGATGCTTGGAATTCCATGCGGAAGTGTGAATATTACATACGTACCATAAACTCCATGCAAGAGTCAAACAGTCTGTGCTACAATGCACGTTACGGTAGATGCTGAATATTCAACAAACAAACAAGCAAATGGTAAAGTCGAAATAGTTTTTATTCGTCGAAGCGTAGGCAAGGTATAACAGACTCTTTCTCGTCTCTTTCGGATTAACATTAAAAGTATCGAACTCGCTAAAACGACGAGTTGGTCATATGTTACTCAACTTTCAGTTTTATTACCGTACATTATGTCGGATATTTCATTATTTTATTGCAGCGCGTAGATGATAACATCGAACTACTGACATTTCCTCTTCGTTATCTCATTTTATTTTTTTTTGTGAAAAGATATACGTGCTGTTTTGAATACGACACGGTTCTGGCATTAACACGAATGTAATTTTCGTGTACGAGAAGGGAGGGTGTCTTATTAAATTTTTAATGACAACAGTCACGTGTGACGTCGATCGAAATGGCGAGCGCGTGCGTTGGGCAAACGAACAAGAGCCACGAGTGCGATGTTCGATCGATAGAAAGTTCTGCTCGTTGCCAGCTTCCATCCGCGAGGTCCTAGGATGTTAACACTTTCACGCACGTTCCGCCGCGTCGTTTGCAATTTTGAAATTACGCTCGATAGCGTATCGAAAACGTACTCGGCTTATAACCGACAATAAACGCACTTTTTGCGCATCAGTCTGCGCAAGTAAAAACCCATCGACTACGCCCTGATTGTCCAGCGTTATATTTCATCCTCCAATTTTAACTTTTCGCTGTTCTGACCATAAAATATAATTTTTCTTACACGTATCGGTATGTTCATGTATAAAATATCGTGCAGAGAGAAAAATATTAACGTCAATAATTATCACTCTTCCAGCTTCCAGACCTTCTATCAGTAGTGTGCTTTCAGTTTTGCTCATGATCCCAAAGTGACGAACGAAATAGGCGATAATCACTCGGGAGGGAATGGAATTCTCATATTTATCCATATATTTATCCATATATTCATCCATCTCCTATTCATCCGTATATCCCCGGGGGAACGATGTTCGATTTCCAGCAAAATGGACGGATGCAAGGTTGCTTGTAAATTACCATGCGTTGCTGCAAATGGTCAACATACCAACCGTTCGAAATAATATTAGGAGTAGAGGGTGGTTAACAACGTTCATGCGAGATATGTTGCAAATCGGTCAAACAAATGTTAGGGTGTATATACTTGCGATTTGTCATAGCGCACGCCGTGCAGAAGGGCAACGATCGCGATGAGACACGATAGCGCATTGTGGGACATCGATACGATCGACGTTGGATCCACAAGTGGCTAAAGGCGTGCAAACATACGAGCATCGCACGCCACATCATCGGCCGTAATGTTTCAGCGAGCTTTTAATGCGGATATAACGGCAGGTTCGTGTTGATCTTTATTAGCAATCCCTAATGCGCACATTATTAATTTACGTAAAATTCCCATCGTCGCATTTGTCTCTCTCTCTCTCAACGATGTTCTGCTGCTTTTAATTATATCAACGATCTCTATCGAATTTTATTCAACGACTCGCTGACGTATGCGGGATATTTTAGAAAGGCGGATTATTTGAATTTTTGTCAAGAATTGGAAAAGGTGTTGAGAACGAGGGTGTATGATTTTTATTGGAGAAGTTTTTGTTGAATGTAGAATTTGTGTATAAATAGTCCGTTAGAGAAAGATCGTTAACGTGTTTGAGGACTATACCTCTTTTTGTTTTTTAATATTCATGGAGGCTCGCGTGCCTCCGTTAAAGCCGGATCTAAAAGCCAGTTTGAAACAAATCTTCCGTTCTTCAGAGTAGCGAGTACAAGAGACTGAAAAGCCGTTTATGAGTTGTGGACGAATCTAAGTCTTTAAGTACTATTATACTTCCCTGCTTATAACAGATTCTTGTGTTTTTCAAAAATATTCTTTATACGTAGGATAGTTTCATTTTAACTATTATACTCGATTATTAAAATTGGAGTATTCATAGACGATTTGTGATACGCGTATAACAAGCGCTTCTGATTTCCGCAGATAAACATATTCACTTCCTGGACAATCGAGGTTCAAATATCAGAAACGGACTGAACGTTAATAATATATGCGTTAATATTATAAATAATACTGCGGACTGCTTTAACTCCAAACACAAGAACGCGCGAATGAATGTGTGAACGAATGAAGTGAATATCTCTAAATTTCAAATTTACCACAAGTTTTAAACTTACATCTTCAAACAAATTACATTATCGAACGATTCCTCAGAATGCGGATCGTATTAGGTGTACAGCTTTACATCCGCTGTGTATTTTTTTTTTTTTAAATTTCAGGCTATATCGTAAAAAACAGGTTATACATTTACGATTCAAAGTACCGGCCATCGTTGGCCACGGCGGAAGCGAGGTCGAGCCCCTAATATTTTCTTTATCATCAAAGGCAGGGATATAACGGTTAGGTGGCGGCGGTGCGGCAGCGCGATCTTGAAATATTCCAGCGAATTCACGGTTAAATTCTGAGGAAGGAGCGTAGGGGGAAGACGGTGCGGAGTAGACCGCGTGGCTTCTGCCCGAAGTAGAAAGGGTCGATAGCCCTGGCCGTACGGCGCTCGCGCCACCCGCACGCCCCATGCCATAGACCAGTGTTTCCCAAACTTTCGACGTCCGTGTGCACCCCTTCTGTCATTCTCCTAACACTGATTAGCCCTCTTAACATAAGAATGCTTTATATATAGAAATAAGGTGTTTGATGAAATTTAAGCATGTAGGCATGTAGGCATATAAGTATAAAGATACAAGCATGCAAGTGATAAGGATTGCTCTTCTCGTCTCGAAGGTCAGTGACTGGAGTTTATTCGGTCCAAGAGTGGAATTTCTTTTATTGATAAAAGCAACGTATCGACTCTCGCGCGGAGTTTAATTTAACTCGATTTAATAATTTAGCGCTGTGGTTATAGCTCATGCTCGATGGTAGATCTCCAGAGTTTTTTCATTCCAGCGCGAAAATCATCCTTGGAAAAAATGTTTGTCCTTTCCCTATTTGGTATATAAAGAAAACAGTAATGAAGGAAAAGTGCAACGTAAGCTGCTCGTTGCACCAAAGCTCGGTGCGACTCGTACCCCCGCCAAACTCCTCTCGTCCCCCAGGGGGTACGCGTACCACACTTTGGGAGACACTGGCGTAGACGACTGCTAACTGCGAGGGTGTGCATAGGAATACCCTCGATGGCCCTGCGCGCACACCGATATACGCCCTTTGGGCTCGAAAATCACCCTTCCGCACTTCGAATTCACCCTCTTGCGATCTTCAAGTCCTTCGACAACGGATATATATGTGTGTAAAGCTGTTGTTTTTATGGAAGCGTTTTATTGCTCGCGCGTGTGATGATACTTGAGTATGGAACGATGTAAGGCAACTTGACATGACGTAAGATGTTTATTTATTGGAGAAAATATGCGGAGTATTTGAGGAAGGAAGGTGCAAATTTGTTTAACGAATGGAGATTATTTGGGAAATAGGATCTTTTCGGATGGACGTGATTTGTACGTTTTAAACGGTTGTTTGCTTATCCACATACGTACTCCTAGCCTTTTGTCCATTGTGGGATTCCTTTAGGATATGACGATGATTTATGTGGCCTTAGCGAGCATCGCATTCGCGTATTTTTTATCCGCTTCTCCATCTGGTCTTACGAAGTCTTATGGAATTCGGTCGATCATTCGATTTATGAGCGGAATATTGGTCATTTCTGACCATCGACGCGTGGCTCGATGATTAAAAATGGATACTAAATTCTATGCTTTTAATTAAATTGATTCTATTGAAATTATATTTTTATTATTTTTTTATTTACTGATATTATCTTTTTTATTATCTAATAGAAAATTGTAAGAATGAGGTGGTGAGTTAAATCGGATAGAAAAAAATTAGCGTGGAGAAAATCCGGAAGATCCGGAAACGATTATCTGTTTGTATATATAGTGTTAAACGTATCTACAACAATTATCATTTTTAACTCCACTTATAACGCCCCTTTATAATAAAATTCAAGTACGAAGGGAAGTCTTCATTCGTCACGGAGAAATCTGGATTTATTAACCTACACTCCCATATAATATCTCGCGCTCGATCTGAATAAATGCATCCCCGCGTAATAACGAAAATATTCTGGCGAGCGAGATTGGCCAGGAAGATTAAGTACGACGGTAGTAAAATTTAAATCCAGAAACCCACATGAATGGTAGAATCGCAATCGAGTAGCGCCGTTTGCGCGCGCTCGCTTTAAATAAATCCATTTGGGCGGAACAATAAAATATCCTTATTACGCAATTTTACGACGCAGCTCGCAGCGCAGGGAGACGCGAATCTCGCGCCAGTTTGAAGCACCTCGCGAAAGTGAGAGCGCGCTTCCTAATCGTATGGATATATTTCGGGTTAATAGGCGCAAGGCGACTTTTGTGCGAAATAATAATGCGAATAGACAGAAATGAGGGTTTTTATTGCAACTCCTTTCTTCCTTTCATTGGAAAAAAGTAAGATTGACATTGCTTCCTGTTAGAATATGCAGTTAAAATTTAATTAACCGACCATTTGCGTATAAAAATACCTCCTCTCTTTCTGTACGAAATCATTTTTCAGGGTAGAGAAATTTGGAGAGATTTGCAAAGGATTTATCGAAGCACCCCGATGAATCTTTGGCGTGTGTTTTTTCAAAATGTTCCTTTGACGCACCGCAAAATAGGATTTTAATCGATGTTTCCCACCGAATGCGAGAGATAACGCCAAAGCTGATCGCGCGGAACGCAAATAGAAATAGCGTGTCTACGGCCTGGAGAAAACAAAAAACTGTTTTAACAGGTCGGGTTTTTTGTCGTGAAAAAACTATTCAGGTTTGGAAAACGTGAAAAAGCTTTTCCGTCAAACTGACGTGAGACAAAGTGCGCCCTGTACGCGTCAAATCCGGAACAGTTGTCGGAAAGTCGAGCGCGACTTCGTTCGAAAATTCAGGTGGAAAAAAAAAGGATTCCACCGAGTTTTTCGCGTTGTCCGCGCGCTACGATGTGTCCGCAATGGTCACGCATAGCGTATTAATAATTTTAATCGATCCAAATGCACGATACATCGATCCAAAGCAGCGCGAAGCGAAATGTAAGAATTTTACAAACTCACGGAGTTGGTTTTTTAAGGCGCCCTTCCACGTAATCACGAGGAGCAGCTCGTAATTTTCGCAAGGGCCATTACGCGAAAGAACGATCCATGTTCTGGACCGCAAACCATCGTCTTTATCGTTTCCGACGAAGATTCCCCTACATTAGCGCTTTCGTGACAGAAATGATCGCTCGAAGCAAAACGTAATGGCCTGTAGTATCTGTAATTGCTATCACGCCCGGACAAAATGGAAATGTAGAATTTCCGAGCAAGTGGAAGCTATTATATAAAAATTAGCAGCGCCAAAACTGCCAACCTTTTTTCTGGCTGAGATTAAACGGTGCATTAACACTGTTCCAAGCTTCCATCCACATACATCCTTCCGAGACACGCCAAAAATTAAGACAATAAATAAATTCAAATATATAATGTAGAGTGCATAAATACAGATATACCTTTTATCTAACGCTACATAAAATTAATAAGAAAGAATAGCCAAAGAAAAATCCAAATGGCTTCTGAAATAAATGATTTATTATTCAATGGCCAAAAAAATTTTGCCATTTAACGGTGTTACTCTTTATTATTCGGGAAAGTTATTATAAATATAAAAAGTGATGTGCTATACCGAGTGCTTTGACGCTTGAATTTAAGGTTTTTCAAAACGTGGAGTTAATCGATGTGTGCAGCGAAGGGCTCATATATTCTCCCCGAAGGTATAATTTATAACATAACGAGACACGCTAGAACAGTGATCCGTAGTTTCAGCGTCAAAGGGCGACATTAACGAAGGGCATCGGCTGTTTTGTAAAGGGGGAAAAAAGGTTCGAAGGGGCAAAATCGATGCAAACTGCAGCGTAGAATTTTGATGAAAAGCCGTTCGAAAGGTTCGACACGGAGGTACAGGAATTCGATGCGGGGATCGCAGTGCGGGTAGGTGGGTACAAAGTCAAAAGCAAAACGCTGGCGCGCGCGAGGGGCTTGCAAAGGGCCAGGAACACTTGTTGCCCAGCGAGGCCTGCTGGCCGTATCGAGTTTCTCGTGCGTGAGACCACGGCACGTAAATAGTTTCACGCGATTTGTCGACTCGTGTCTGGAATTCCTACACTATTGTTTCGTAAGTAAATCGGCCTCGCGTGCCTCCGGCTACTCCTTTGCTTTTTAACGCGACGAAGCCGCCTCGAGGCGCCGCGATTTCGGGCTAAACGAATGGCTCCTTAGCGAAGCTACGCTAATCACGTCGATGGAGCGAGATTAAGCGTATTCCCTGTACTTCGTTTGAACTATGCGAGCGTACATATTTGGTTATAGTTTCTATCGAATGCTTTAGTATCTGTTTTTTTTAATCATCTTGGATGTAATGGAGGTCTTTGGAATCGAGGAGCAAAGATTCGGATTCGTTTGTAATCGAGAAAGTATTAGGTTGAGGCGCAAAATTGTAATGTTATATGTAAGATATTTCGATATGATGGAAATACTAGTATGAAACCGTCTTTATTGAATAAATACAAAGAATAAACCTTGATGTCGGATATGTATGATTATGAATGTTTAATCATCGAATCGGCGTTTTGATTCCTTAGGCTGTAATAACACTAAGCATATATTTATTTTCTTTTCAGAAAATGGATTAGGATTCTCTATACTTTATCTGAAATCACCGTAAGTAAGACTAGTTTTTTTTAACACTTATACGCGATAAGACTCTACAGACGACGTTTTGACCTTTGCGCATACAATGCAAAGAAACGTTCTTCGATTCCAGGAGCCCTGGCTTTCGAATCGATCGCGTCAAAGTCGCGCGCTTCGAATGGCCTATCAAGGGCCGCGATTCCCTTTTCTCCCCAATTGCCAAAATAGTTTATCCCAATACGACGAGTTCGCCTCGGGACCCTGGATTTATCGCTGGCCATTAAGATCCGCTTTCTTTTCTTCCTTGGGTGATTTAAAACTCGGCTAGAGCCCTGCTCGCATTTTATCACCCTTTCGCGCCTGACCCCCAGCTGATGCAGCGTATATTAAGCCCGGCTTAGAATTCTACTAGCCAAGTGAACCCGCATTAACCTCTTGAAGCGCTAATTACTAATCGAAACGACATATTTTCCACCAATATCCTCGTGCCTCCTCTTCTCCGTACGCAAAGAAACATCCACGATAAGAAGATTGGGCGAATACGGTGTACTTGGTTAAAGCGAGTAACAAAATTGGATAACCGAAATTGTGCGGATAACAACGGATTAGTCAGTATTTACCACTGCACGATTGACCACAAAGGCAACTGTTTCTGGTTGAGCGTGGATGCGGACGGAACTGTCTGAACTGTTGAATAAAGTTCTGCCTTGCGCGAGCAACTCGGCTGAGTGCATTAACGGGTTAAATCGCGCTTATATCATATTCCGTGTTGGTTGGCGCGCATCGACCTCCGCGATGGAGGAAGCGGACTTTTTAAAAATCTCTGTAGTTACGAGTGTACGGTGAATTTTTTAAAAATTCATTTAATTCTTCATAATTAACGGTACTTTGACGATCTGTTACTTTTAACACTATTCCTACCTAGTGATTTCTTTGAAAAATCGTGGAACTTTGAGGCGCGGTTACTTCTGAGATTTTTCATGATTTTCTCGCAGCGTACGGATCGATGAATCGATCTATCGACATTTTTCCTTCGTTCTCTTTTTCTTTAAGGATATATTGAGCACATTTAAATGCGTCTGGAAAATGACTGGTAGGAACAGTGATAAGAGACATCGTTATACATGGAGATGCATATCAGGAATTTCGAGAAAACTCAGCAGCTGTATCGCTCACGGTGTATTAATTATCGAAGTGCAGAAAGTCTGCTTCCCAGGACAAAGAAATCGTGCACCTGTGAGTATAAAGAAACGATCTCCTTCCTCATTACCTTTTGTACCAGTCATCTTGTAATCGAGTTTAAATCGTTGTGTCATCGTGATTCTTCGTCGGAAGGAAAGTCCAATTATGCTCTTGCGATCCGATCGATTTGCTCATCGATGATCTTTTTAATCATACTTCTGAGTAGCGGCTGAGATTTTCGATTCGATTCGGCGAGCTTTTTGAAATCACGCTTGAAAATTAATCGCTTCCCCTTCATTGTCCAGGATAAAACGCGAGGCGAGGAATGGCGAAATTTTCTGATTAAAAAAAACATCCCGGATTTCCTTTGTTCCATAATTGCTGGGGTCTTTAGATTAGAATAGAAACCGGACAGCATATTAAATCCGGCCCCGCAAATCCGGTTATGAAAGTGCGCCCGGTTTAATTCCCTCGTTTTGGCCATCCGCGCAGAAAGAATTCGGCCTCCATCGCGATAGAGCTTTCCGCACGATCGCCAAATCAAACGCTTGTTTGTCCGGTTTATATTTACATCCTCCAACTATTCTGTCGCGCGAATTAAATATATCGCCCTCCGTGTTTATTCGGGAATATTAAATCGCTTCTGTATTTGACATTTGACATGGAGAGGCAAAACCGGCGAAGAGTAGACGTGCAAATTTTATAACGCGAAACATTTATTTTAGTGATTCGCCGAAAAAATGCGATGGGAAAAATCCAGGGAAATACTTTTTCCACGATGGACGGTGATTTGGATTTAAAGTCGATAAAAACGCTGATATACGCGCGATTCGTCGTTGTATTAGTAAAAAAAATACGTTTAACGTATAATTATAGCCGAGAAGGGATAAAAGCGATCGATGTTATCGATGATTTCCGCGATTAGTCGAAATTATCTTCCGATGGGATCAAAAATGCATGTGCGCGGCTGAATGAAAACGCTATTAAAATTAAATCGAATCATTAACCAGGATCCGGAGTCTCGATGAGGAAGCGAAATGCTGATTTTAATGGAAAGTGTTAATCGCTTTTGCGTCTCGAATTAATCGAGGATATTATCGAACCATCTCGCAGAAGCGTGTAAGGAAGATTGCGTGGTATGTGCGTTGGAAGTAATATTGTTACATAAATCTCACATTTGTATATCCTAAATTCTCGATATCGTTATTATCTATACCTCCATTTCCACGTACTCGCGAGAATTGTTCTGGATTCTGTCAATGGAATTTTGGAAAATTCATCGACGATGTAAAAAAATGTCAGAAATTTGCGTGCTTCGCCTCTTTTTTTTTTTCATTTTTTTTTATTACGAAATAAACGAATAACAGTACACGCTCCACGGTTATTATTCGAAATATTGACCAAAGTGACTGGATTTGTTATACAATGAATAAACGGGTTAATCGTGCGAGTACCAACGCTGCGAATAATTGCATTATGAAACGACCAATTTATATTAGTTGCACGCGTACGCGAAAATTACATTTTGGGGTAATTAGCTACGATTGCAGGCAATGAAATAAATATTTACAAGAAGGTTAATCGGTATTGAAATTAATAACGAAACGATTGAATTAACGATTATTCTTGGGCGACGATTCAAAAAAAAAACAGCGCGGTTTATTCGTAAATTTCGATAAATCGATGGCACGCAAACGAATATAATATTGGTTTTAAGACAAATGGCCGATGGCGCACAAAACACTTGCGGCGCTCAATGCGCTAACGTTTGTCCATATCGATCCGCAGTCGTGGGCAAAAAAGCACCGGATAAATATTCAATGGTGGGCAGTAATTCCGCTTTGCGGACGGCGTTGGCCTAAATTAATTACAAATTAGAACAACGTTTGGCCCCTGAGCAAATAACGAGCGAAGGTGCGGGTAGGTGTGGAAATAATTAGTCGTATTTATCAACTACACGGAAGCCATCGTTAATGCCCGTCGATAATTCCATTCCAGGAAATGCCGCATAATTACACGCAGTCCAATCGCGACGACTGCTCGCACGTAAGTCTCGTTAAGCCATTTTCCCTACTTTTTCCAACTTTGGACAATTTTCAAACGGTCTCCCGACTAAAATTCCGGCAAAATTTCCGACGCGTTTTAATCACGAGATCGCCCATCGCGTATAAATCTCCCTAAATCATCCGTCAGATTTTTTATCGCATCTGGATACATCGAAAGAGCTCTTCATAAAAATTTCCAAGTCATAATTTTCTCGAATGCTCAAATTTGCAGCTTCATCTCTATTCCTCTCTTTCAACACTATTCCTACCAGGCATTTTCCAGACACATTTAAGCGTACTAAATACATCCTTGAAGAAAAAGAGGACGGAGGAAAAATGTCGATAGATCGATTCATCGATCCGTGCGCTGTGAGAAAATCATGAAAAATCCTAGAAATCAACGCGCCTCAAAGTTCTGCGATTTTTCAAAGAAATCACCGATCGGTCGTTTGACCGCTCGTGGTAGGAATAGTGTTGATTCCTATCCCTAATCTCAGCGCTGCCACCATGAGGCTTTGACTTCAAACACCTTTCGGCTATTTCCTTATCATCACGCACGTACACATCGTATTTGAATACCGCTCGATCTTCGCTCTCTGGTGTAACATCGCGATATTCAACAGTGCCTTCCAAGTCGCGAGACCCTCCAGGGGCGGCGAGGTAAAACGAATTAGTAACCCGCGAATACCGTGCTATCGTTACATTGAGGATTATCGAAATAAACACGCTTGTGGCAGTGGGACGCGTTGCAAACGGCTCAGGGCATCACGTGAACGACTTAATAGGAATGGCGAGGGGGAGGGGGGGGGGGCAGGGAGGTTGCGATAAGAGCAATTGGACCCTAAGATCGTGGCCGAACGAAGGTCCCCTCATGCTAATTCCGTGATCCCGTATGCAAATCGGGGCCCCTCGAAAGTATGAAAATAATCTTGAAGCCGCGCTCGCGTGCCGACAAGGCTCCTCGCAATTTCAGTTCCGTTTGCCACTTTATTCCGGCCTCGAATACATTAACCAAATTCAGGCGCTCCGCCCTTGCACAGGGGCAGCTGGAGGGAGAGAAAGAGAGAGAGAGACCGAGTTAGCGAGTGAGTGAAAGAGAGAGAGAGACAAATAGATAGGTGGATGGAAGTGGAGATGGATAGATGGAGGGAGAAAGAGCGTGGAAGGACGGAGATCGACGGAGGTGAGAGGGAGAGAGCTAGATGGATGCTAATGGAGTTAGATAGAGAGAGAGGGTACGAGTCGAAAGAGAGAGAGAGCTAGCTAGATAGACGATGATGGAGTTAGATAGAGAGAGAGAGAGAGAGAGAGGGAACGAGTCGAAAGAGAGAGAGAGGTAGCTAGATAGACGATGATGGAGTTGGATGGATAGAGAAAGAGAGAGAGAGAGAGAGAGAGAGAGATGGAAGGATGGAGAGCGAGAGAGAAGGTAGAGGGAGCGTGTACGCGCGCACGCGTCGACTACCTAATAAAGTTGTCGCTCGACGCGCGTGCACGAGAATGCGTGAAACCAGCGCCGGCACCTTCTTGGATCCAATTAACGCTTTCGTTAATTTTGGCCGGCACGGGTTTTCCGGCCTCGACGGGCCGATTCGCGTCGCGTTGGGAACGTTGGAAGGTTCGGGGGAAAGTGAGGGGTATAATGAGCGAAGCAACGACCTTTCAGACTTTCCTGTCGGGCGCATGGAATTTTGTACAGATTGGATTGATGTACCACTTGTTATCCTCGTTATCGTGGCGCGTGGTGATGTATTATCTGAAATGGCAATTGTACGATGGAAGACGGAGGTGCTCTTTTGATTTCTCGTTTATGATCTGGTATGGATTTGGAGAGTCGGATGATTGGACGAATATTAACTCCGTATCCATCGTCTTTAAGGGAATATGTATTATTCGAAAGTTATATTATTAATTTACTCAGAAATATATACGAATATCATTCCGAATGTATATATGTAAATTTAGAATCATTAGAACATAAAAATTAATAATCTCAAGGATTTCGAGAATATCTTTGATGTTCATTCCTCAAAAAAGCGGTCTACCTCTCTGCCTGTTTAACACCTATGTCAGGCGTACGTGAAAGGACTGTCCATTGCGTTGGCACTAGCGTCGTTGGTAAATCGCGGTGAAAAAAGAATTAATTACAAACAACGATTAATAGGCAAGTTCGTGAAGCTGCTTGTCAAAAGCACTCTTCGCCGTGGCCCTTTGTGCGCTCAGGTCTGAGCGCCTACCGTGGGCCAGCTCGATTGTCCTTTTTTGCAGTAGTAACACAATGGAAATTAATTTCACAGCGATTTGGGTTTCGCCGTGAAAATTCATTTTCGTCCGTGCACTTTTGCCTCTAAGTCCGCCAGTTTATAACGCTGATAATACGACAGCTCCAAAGGGCTTTTCGTTATTTTCGAATTGTTCTCTCGCGAACGCGTCGACTATAATACAAATCGCTTATCAAATAATCCACCGATAATAACAGTGGTGTCTACAACAAAACCTGTCGTCGACTCCCAATTTGAAACGAAACAATACATTGTATAGGGTGGGCCATTTAAAAGTTTCTTTCTAAAAACGCTATAAAACGAGTCTACATCGATATTTAAAACAAGATTCTTTTTCATCGCGAAGGTTGGAGTCTTCGATTTAAGAACGAAAAGACCGACCAGCCGTTCGAATTTCAAGCAAATCGGTCACACCAGTGTCTTGCCATATCCTATAATTTAAAAACAAACCAGTAGCTGGACCACCCTATATATAGAATAGAGTAGCACTGGTGCCGATAGACGCAAGATATATTTTCACAATATTCCCCCAAGAGAAATGGTCAAGCTCTGAAAATTGTCAATGAGGCACCAGTGTGTGGAAAATTATGAAAGCGCTGGAGTATGAGAGTAAAAAGAAGGTGTGTATAACAGATCGATACTCGATAACGCTATTTCTCTTGGGCCATCGCGAAGCAAGCCGAAACGAGTACCGATCTCCCGGGACGCTGCAAAAACTCAGGAGCCACTCGGATACACTCTGCAATAATACTTGTACACGTCACAGTGCTTTGCAAATTATTTTCCGCCTTTTTTACGGCTGTATTTTACGGTCGCAAACGTTTTTGCAATTCCAAGCTGCGCGAATGTTGGGGCTTCATTACCTTTATTCTTTGATTTCTTCACTTCTTTTATCGGCTGCACGTATTTTTGCCTTGCCATGAAGAAAATTGAATCCACGGATCGCGAGTGTGCGAATAAAATCGCGAGGGGCAATTTGTCGCGTGTAAAATCGCCGCCGATAAAATTAATGGCTGGAAGTAGTTCGTTTGCTCACTTACAAGGGCCCACGTGTTAGTCAGTCGCGCTCTTAACTCGCCGAATTTGAAGTTTACACAAGACTCTCTAAGTTTCCCGAATTAACGAGCCAGTGGATTAATTAAGGCCGATACATTATGGTTTTCCCCGAAAACGCGACAGGAACTTTAATTAATTTGACTTTCACCGCGATTTAAGCGAAGTTGGAGCAGCCGGCATGTACGATACGTTTAACGTTAGCGCAAACCGAGTTAATTGGGAGTTAACACCGATTTCAACCCTCTGGTTTTATCAGAGAAAAAAAAATATCGAAAAAAGTCTATTGATCTAGGATCAAACAGTAAACCAGATTAAAAGACATTCTCCATTATTCTATTCATGTTCAATACAACTTAACGATTCTCAAGCTGATGATCTTCACGAGCACACGATTAAATTCGCGAAAGTGTCCTTCTCTTAACTCTTTAGGGCACGGTGGGATCGAAAATGTCCCACCTTTTCGATATATTTCACAGCATGGTGGGATGTTTTTAGTCCCACCTCGAAATCTTGCAGTAGCCGCATATGCATAGGTCTATATTTCATCTTATATTAGCAAAGCAGTTGGTAATATCCTCGAACAATGTTACAAAAGTATTCCTCGCGTTGGCAATTGTGCGTTATGTTTTTACACGATGTTACACCTTCATTAATAAAAATATACCAACTGTGTTTCATTTAAAACCCTATAAAATCCCCGTGCAAGGTGGCTCTATTTTTGATCTGAAATCCCGTGCCTCAAGGAGTTAATCAAATTCCTCAAATAGAGGACCATTAGCTATACAAATGATCGGCTATCAGCTGTCCAAACTATTAGCAGCCACCGTTGAAAATCAAACGGAACAGAGGAAGGTTCGGGCAAAAGAGAGAGAGAGGATAAAAACTCGGGAGGAAGGTAAGAAAGGAGGCCGTGGACGACTTTATGAATTGCTGAGGCTCCCGTTAAATATAAACCCCCCTCTGTTTCTCTTTCCTCCCTTGCCCGAAGAGGAGGGACGCGTGGCGCGCCTCCACGCTGTCCAAACTGTCGAAGGGTTTGTCGTCTCGGAACTGACGTAAGCCCGTCACCGCTTTCTTTCTCCCTGTGCCAACAATTCCCTAACAAGAGGAAGAAAAGCGCGGAGGGGCGGCCACCCCGGCAGTTTCGAGTATTAGCAAATAAGAAAGTCAAACAGGGCAGAACTTATCGCTCACCTCTCCCCCCCCCCCCCACTGCTTTCTCTTTTACCCTTTGGATCACGGGGCCATTCCTCTGGCGTGAGTAGGAATACCGTGATTCGAGATCCTCTCGATGAGTCGTTATCTGGGATTGAAAGTGCCTTCGTGGATTCATGGATCGATTAATCACCAAGGATATTCTCACGTGAGAGTGATTTCCATTGGGTTGACCATTGAGTTCTTTGGTTCCGTAAGGAAATTGTAGACGGGCAATATTTTTTGTTTTATATTTTTATATTGAATTAGGTATATAGCTAGAGGACGATCGAGGGTAAAGAGCATTTGATCGATTAGGTCTCGTGTTTGTACGAATATCGTCGTATTTATAAAGCAGCTGCATGCAGAGATGGCGAAAGACACTTTTGGGGCACACTAATATTTGCATTCTGGAACGCAAGCTTAAGGCTGGAGCTACCGATGACTATTTCGTGACATCTGAATATGCTGTAAATAATGGTCGAAGAAAAAGAGGGCTACGTGCATCTGTGTAATAATTCACGTGTTGCGATGAAACGGAGGAATTTGAAGACTTTTAATTCCCTTAATTATCGACACACAGGTCCGTTTACCTTTACTTTCTCTCTTTCTCTTTAGATTATGTACTCTTTTTTGCACAAAATTGAATCTTTGAGAATGTTTCTAAGATAAAAAAAAAGACTGGATTTCCAAGAGGGTGAATTTGAATTGGGGAAAGTTGAATTTGGAGAACAAATCGTCTATTCCTGGTATATACGGACATGTCGAAATAGTAGTTCCAGTGTTATGGCGCGTAAGTAGTCGTCGGCCACTCGAGCCCTAACGAAGCGTTAATTAAAGCCGATCGGGCATAATTATCCACGGTCATTATCGCTTATGTAACGCATCGGTACGTAATACGAGCCTTTTTGAGCGGAGCCCGGCCTTATGGCGATGTTCCAAATAAATGTCACGACATTGATCAATGCGACGCCTGCACTGGCCCGTCCCTATTAGTCTACCGCCGACGTTTGCACTCAAACAAAATGACGCCGGATGCAAAGCACTTTGTGCTTTGCCCGTCGTTCGCGGAATCGAGCTCCATTCGATTGTCAACACGTTCCTCGAACATCCGGGATTTTCCCTGAAAACGAGCTATATCCTCCTAGCCAGCAAGGCTGAATATCAATTTCAGCGAACACCTCGTTTTTTAAATCTCCCCAACCGTGGAATTAATTACTTCACTTGCGTCTCGATACATTTGAAATCGTGATGCTGATATTTGTATCATTATACACAGATAATCTTTTCTGAACTACGATTTTATCTCGCACCATAAACTTTAGATTAATCGAGATCAATTCTTGTATCCAGAGGAGAACTGCATAACAATAATCGACGGTAGCAACGTCGATATTTACGATAATCACGACTTGTACTCGACTGTACTGCGCTTCGAACCACATTTCGGATCGCATAACATCGTATAAGAATAATCGACGGTAGCAACATCGATATTCACTGATAATCACGACTTGCACTCGACCGTACTGCGCTTTGAACCACATTTCGAATCACGCGGAGCAAGTGGAGGAGGAGGACTCCAATATCCCATGTATCTCGTTCTGGCATAAGTGCACGCATAGTAATGCCCGGAAAGATTTGTCGGCCTCCGTCGCCCTGGGATCCGATTTCCCCAGCACGGATCGCCAATTTCTCTCCCTCCCGCGGCCCCTATTCGTTTAGAGTAGATATAGGAGATTGTTGGACAGCTTTCGAATTGGATTAGCCGGTGGAGTACGTGAGGGCCTCGAAAGCATTCCGCCCTTCGATCCCCCGAATCCCTCGGCCCTGAATGGTTACTGACAAGCCGCAGGAGACGGGCCAGGACCGACCGCGCGCTTGACCGCTCAATTTATACTGGGGAAAGTGCCGGAATTATTTCCCGTATCCCCCGTATTCCTTGTATCAGCAATTTCCACGGAGGGCAGAGCGAAGAAAATGCCCCATCGCGCTCATCCGAGGAATGATTTCATCGATCGTACGAGGAATATCGCGTGGTGCGTGACGTGGAGAGTCGACGTCTGTGAGGAATGCGAGTATCGTTGTCTGGAATGAAAGAGTAACGTCCGTAAGAGTAAAGCAACCGTGGAATGCAGCGTTTGTATGTATGATCGATAAGTGGTAAGGAATCCTAGTAGGAGAGGAATGCCTGGTCGTTGAGAAGATAGTAAATTACTAAAGGCGCCACCAGAAAAGTCAAGATCGTAAGGACAGTAGGGTTTGATGATCGATGGTGTGCGGTTGAAAATAAGAATCAATGTAATTGATGTAAGGCTAGAATTAATGTAGTCGATATGTTATATGCTATATTAACACTATTCCTACCGGTCAAATGACCGGTCAGTGTTTTCTTCGAAAAATTGTGGAATTTTCAGACGCGGTCACTTCTGAGATTCTTCGTGATTTTCTCGCAGCATAAGGATCGATATATGAATGCATCGACATTTTTTCTTCGCCCTCTTTTTCTTTAAGGATATATTTAGTACGTTTAAACGTGTCTGGAAAATAGCGGGTAGGAATAGTGTTGAAAGAAAGCAAAGCAGAAAGGTTATTTTGAAGTGTATCTACGCCTTATTTCTTTCTTGCGGCTCTCCTTCCTTACGCATCTTTTCTCAGACATTCGCGCTTCCATTTTGGCGGGATATTTGTAGAAAAGTCACAGGTACCGATCAATCGAGCGGTGAAGGGAGTAAATAACGATAATCTCGTATATTTTTCATCGAGTGCGGGAAACCGGAGCCACGCAATATCGACGATGCGCTTATAAGCGCCGCTTATTTATTAATCGGCGCTCATCGATGGCGGTTAGGGGGGCCAAGCGTCCGCTTTCGAGGCATTTGTTGTTATTTATTCACTCGTCGATCGCGGATTGCGCGTCGTTATTTCGTAACTTTACCTCGAGGATTAACCGTATTACGCGAATATCAATAATTCGTTAATGCCCGTTAAAATCAGTAACGCTGGGATGCTCGGCTATCGTGTGTGATTAAACGGTATTTTACGTACGTACCAAGCTAATTCACTTGAAAATTATTTATACCGCGTAATCATTTTCGTTTCGAGATTTAACACTTAACATCTATGTTGGAATATACCGTCTAATATATTGTCCCTGAGTAATCGCTAATAAAGATATCGATCTTTCTTTACGATACTATATAATTCGTGGATATTTACCATTTCAATCACAGATTTTTCTTTTCATAATTTTTCTCCTTTTCATAATATTTTCAGATTTTTCAGCTTTCCATAATATTTCTCCGAATCTCTAATCTCTAGTCCGCCACTAGAGTGTCGTCTGCGCACGCGTCATTTTGAAGCGTACACCACTATAATGGCCTCACGTCGAAGATTATCGTACAGAGGCGTAGCAGCGCTGAAAGTCCAGCCGTGGCCGAGAGGCCAGGCATCCCGAACTCTCGATGGCGGGCGTAAAATTGCCGTTGAGCGTCCAATAATGATCCGAGCCACCTAAGGCTGCTCCTTTCGTTCGTACAAACAAGCGAGGTCCACAAAATGAAATCCCAGCAGCGCACCGCTCGGAAGGCGGTCCGTTAACGTCTTTACAATGCAATTACGTTACAACGTTTTCCATGTACCTCCGGATAACACTTTGGTCGGGCACATATTTGATCTGGCCCTCGCCCTTCGGAGACAGCCCCTGTGTAACTTCTGATAATACACTGTTGACGGAGACGCAATTTCACCGAGATAAATAGCATCCGCGCGGCGCACCCTCCGCATCTTCGAGATAACAATTCGCATCCCGACGGTGTCGACGAACTCCCGTCGCTGCCAGATACGACGAACATTGTGCGCCGAATGTCCATTTAACTTTGCTCGCTGCACCAACTCGAAGGGGGATAGCGATTCCGCAGCTTTTGCACGAAACGAAGCTGCGATCCTTCGAACTTGCGAGCCTTTTGTGAGAGTTAAGACACTGTGGGATGCGGCGTTGTTATATGTAATATGATGGATAAGCGGTGACAAAGCTTAGTGGGAATGTAAAGTCTAGTCGAAGAGGCGATATTAAAGTATGGAAGTGCCGTCAGAAAAGTCAAAATCATAAGGACAGTGGGATTCGATAATCGATGGTGATCGTTCGAAAATGGAAAGCGAAAGGAACGGTATTGTGATAAAAATTCTTTTCACAGGCTCGTGTATTTATTTGCTCTTTATAAAGTTTCCCGATTGTAAGATGGTTCCTAAAATTCGGGTTTTAAAAATTAAGGGGAATGATTATCAAGAATGTCGAGGAGAGTACTTGAGAAAACTGTTGTATATTAATGTTTCCGAAAAACGGGAATAATTTTAACCCATTGACTGCCAATTACGAGATATCTCGTAGTGCGTGCCGCGAGTTTAGATTGGCTGACAAAACCGTGGCAGTCAGGACAAGACGCGCTACATTTGCGCGGCAGTCAATGGGTTAAGGGGTAATGTAATTGAGCGGCATTCCAATTTCGAGACCTTAAAACGTCGTTTCTCAATTGCGCGTCTAGGAGAAACGCGTAAACCTAGGTCGCGTAAACCAAACTCTGGGCTCTCAAATCTAAACCGTTTAACGTATGCATACACACAATATGGACCTTGGTTAGCTATAAATATATATATATATATATATATATATATCATAATGCAGCTCTATAACTTTATCGACTCCCTCTATCCACCTCTCTATCTCTCTCCGTATGCTCTCAACTCTCTCGACGAACTTTCGCGACTCTGCCCTGTTTGTTCCATAACTCTGTCCTCTCTAAACTCTCTACATGTGCTCCTATTGCTCTCTGCTCCCTTTAAACTTCATAAACGTGCCCTCATGACCCTCTGCCCTCTCTAAACTCTCCGGACGCACCACTACAACTTTGCGTTCCTCTCTGAAGTCTCTTGATGCACTTCTATAGCTCTGTATTCTCTCTGAATTCTCGTGACGCACCGCCCTGTCTCATTGTCGTCCGCCCAATTCTCCCGAGGCTCTCCTACTGCCGTGTCCCCTCTGAAGTGTCACGGCAAGTTTTCTATTCTCGTCTAAACCCTCTCGTCGCATCGCTCTTACGCACAGTTTTCCCTTTTCACTCTTTTTTTTTTTTATCAAATCTCTGCATTCGCTCTCATCTTCGGGAATACTCTATACACTAGTCCGTTACTTTCAACGCCTCAGTGGTAAAAACTTTTCCCACCGTCTACACAATAGTTTAGACACGAACCTCGACTGATATCCACCATCTGTACTTACTCGTATCGCAAAGAAGCTTGCATTATGATTTAAACCTTTAGCGATAAAACAGATTTCTATAAATCTGGATTTGTTATATCACTTTCTCCGCGATCTTTAGCGTTAGGAAAATATATTTATTTCCCAGAGAAAACAAAAGTCCCGTGGTTGGGGGGTTAAACCAGTTCCTGCGTTGAACGAGCTTAGCGGGTTTCGTCCGAAATAAAGAAGAGAGGGAGGGACGGATTACATCTCCTGGTGCAAGCGCGGAGGAGGCTCTCGGAGGTATCGGGGGAGGGACAATTTTTTTGTGCTCGACGAAAGACGTTCCCCAGGGGCGGTGCAGTCGTGCAAGGGCGATTACAGCTTGGAAGCCTCCGTAAATCACCGCACCCTGTTATGACGTCACGTGATTTACCCTGACCCGGGCACGAGCCGAGCCCGTGAAGTGGGTGAAAAGGGTAGAGAAGGAATCGAGGAGTCACGAAAGAACCTTAAGGCTTAATTATCCTACGAATATCGATGCTTCGATCGTCTCAGTGCCCAACCTTCGAGAGTCATTCTCGCGCCTCGCTATTTTCTTCGTCTCTTCGCTATTTTCTTTGTTTCTTTCTCTTTACCGGATGCACGATGCATCGATCGCGTGTAGGATACAAGAATATTTATCAGATCGTTGCATATATGCTCGTCGCTCTCGATGAAAAGGTGAGTGGAGTGGATTCTAGTGGAATTCTAGTCACTCGTGCGACATTGAGCATTCTGACTTACAGAAATGAAGAATCCTCGGTTCATACCGCGTACAGTTGCTCTTCGTATTTTGTTATGTTAAAAAAAAAAAAATACGTTTCCACAGCAGCGTGTTATCACTGCTCTTCTACAAAGCTTCTTTTCGGAGCACCGATCTCATGTCTCGAGATTTGCGTCGTGGCGTATTAATATCTCCCCGATCGGCTCAGGAACATTCGGAAGTTATCGAGTTCGCGGTCGAGACCTTTTCCATCCATTTTTTACGCTATAGATAGGATATTATGGCGCGATTAGCCGGGTTTCCAAAGATAGAAGCCACGAAGGGACCAACGAATATCCCCCGGTAAGCCGTGGAAAGCAATAACGTCTGGCTTTATGCAAGCTCACACGCAATGCAACGGTTCCGTATATTGAAAGGCCATTTTATGATTTAGGCCCGGCATCGGGTCATGAAGCGAGTCATGAAACGTTAAAGCTTAGCGACTCCTACGCTTGCGCCTCCACCATCGAACACGTCGCGCCATTAATGCTTCTATCAAATTTTCAGCGTCCTTCAATAATCGATACTTTCGTAGATTTTGAATTCGTCAAATTTCCGTTTACGTATCGACATTGGGATGAATAATCGAATACCTTCAATCACATCCGAAATTTTACTATCAACCGTGTGCGTGAATTTATTACTTTGACACCGTGGATTCTGGGATGAGTATACGGTAGATAGCGATCGGTGCTGGATGTTTAATCCATGAATATAGGTACTTTGCAGGCTTCATCTCCCCACAGTACAGGTTTTCATTGTCGTCGGGTAATTCGAACAGTACTCTATTATGATATCGAATAATCATTTGTCGATCAAACGCATTAACGTCAATATCTGTTACCAAGCGTGAGAAATGACGCGTCAAGTTCGATGCCTGATGTTCGTTCGAACATCGGTGGAGGACGAGGGAATGAATGGATGCGCGGAATTATCAGGATTGAAGTTTTAAGAAAAACTGCAGCGAGGCAAGGCGAGACTGGCGGAGGACGAAGGGGTTTGCATAACGATGAGCTAGGTGCTTTGTTCTCGGACATTGTTAAGGTAATTAGATCTCGAGGGTCATGGTGGACAGGCCACGGTGCGCGAATGAGAAGGACGAGCGCAGGATTTCGTACTCGAGCAGTTAGGCGTAATGCGAGAGTATCTCGGGACAGATCCAAAAAAAGTGTCTCGATAGAGTCGCGCGCGAATATGAGAAGCACCTAAAAGCTGTACGAAATAAAAATCTAAGAGCAACTTCTTAATAATCCATTGTATTTATCTATAAATTATGCGACTTGCAAGGCATTTACTTTGACACTTTACGTCGATGCTGCTGCTGATATTGTTATTGGTTATCTCGGAAACATTACATAATTAAGACGTACACGTCATCCTGTGAAAGAGTAAATTTGTTTGATAAAACGTCGATATACAATATTAGCGTGTGACCCGAAAGTTACACGTGCTCATAGAGAATTTATTTTTAATGCAAAGATACCATGCTGTCTAAAATCAAAGACTATCGAGCGTATTGATTTTTTAATCTTTTTCTTTTGCGTATACGTGTCTTTATGTACCAAGCGTACAATCATCCCACGGATGATTAAAAATATTTCTGGTTCGCTCCAAAGCTTTTGGGCTCCCGAGCGCTACTGGAAAATATCCTTTGGATCGACTCGAACCGACTCGTTCATCCTCATTCGCTTCTTCGATCGGTAATCAATCACTCTTAACAATCCCTTTCGGCTATTCGTGTAATCAATATTCATATATCTTCACGCATCCTTACTCAGCGGAGATTATCGAGAAGGCGATGATTCGACGTTTACAAATGTAATGCACATGCAGACAAGAGGGATGGTGGATGAAATATTGCGATGAGGATTGCAAGGTACTCGATGTGCCCTAGGAACGGGCTTTGTGGAAGCACGATGAAACATCCGTACCTTCGTTTTATGGAAGCTCGGCGAAACATCAAAGGATCGGGGATCAAAAACTTCGGTGATTATTTTAAAAAATTTCTTTTCGCTCATTTTTATCGTTTGTCGATACTTCGCAGAACATTGCAGGTCAAGGAACTACGCCACGACTATCGAGCGTTATTTATATCCATTCTGTTCTTTTCTTTATTAATATAATACTGCACCAGGAAGACGGGGTTTCCAATCCTCTCGATCTTAAACATCTTCGGTCGACATAACAACAGCGTTACATAGAAATCAAGATTAAATCCGAACCAACCAGGCACTTTCCAGACACATTTATATATACCAAATATATCCTTCGGGAAAAAGAATAAAAAGAGAAATACATCGATAGATCGATTTATAAATCCATACACCGCAGAAGGATCATGCAAAATCTCAGAAACGACCTCGTCCCGAACTTCTATAATATTTCAGAGAAATCGCTCACAAGTTCAGTAGGTTCAATGCAAAACTATCACCAGGGCGTCGAAACCCAAGAGAAACACCGACTGGCGAGGCTCGAAAAGCCCGATCATCGTCCACAGAATCTTTCCACTCGTTCCTCACATCCGCTTCTTCCTTTCCTTTCACAAAACGGCGCAGCACAAGAGTCAAGGTTAAAGTATCGTCGGGACATTAAGATCTAAAAGAAGCTCGCCATTGGAGAGGGTTAATCGTCTCTTGGCCGCAGACGCCTTCCTCGCACAGGACGCCTACGTTCTCTCAGGCTTTTACCGCAACAGCGACTGGAATTACCCGATTGCGTTATCGTGGCCATACAGGGCTCACTGCCCCAGGGTGCCGGCTCCGAAGTGGAGCCCGGGGAAAATGGGGCGGGCAGACCGAGCAGACGGAATTGCACGGTGCCATCGGCTAGCACTGTAATGCGCTGCCCTTCCACACGCCGGTTATCCTTTATGTAATCACCTGCGGCCTTTATAAATCAGCCGCTGTATCTTCGTGCGTCGTTTGATCGCGAGCATCTGCGAATTGGAAGCTTGTCTCTGCGGTTTATGCTCGTTGCACGGACAGTGAACATCGTTGCGCGGTATTATTGGAGATTACTGGATACGATTACTCTTCGTAGTGGGGTCATTCTTTATGCGATCACTCGCGGTTTTTGTAAGTCAACTGGTGCATCCTTGTGTATCGTTTGATCGCGAGCATCTGCGAATTGGAGGCGGTTTATGGTCGTTGTACGAATAGTGAACATCGTTGCGCGGTATTATTGGAGATTACTGGATACGATTACTCTTCGTAGTGGGGTTATTCTTTATGCGATGACTTGCGGTTTTTATATATAAATTGGTGTGTCTTTATGCGTCGTTTGATTGCGAGCATCTGAGTATTAGAAGCGTGTCTCTGCAGTTAATGCTCGTTGTATGAACAGTGAATATTGTTTCGCGATATTACGCGAGTACCGTAATGCGGCAATATTCGATAGTCAGCTACTCCTCTGCAGAATTACCTATAACCTTCATAAGCCATTTGGTATACCTTGCTATCTGACTCAATACAATTCCGAAAAGTGCCCATACTTTCTATATCCCATAATCTCGATATTTGAATAGAAATCCCAGATAAAAATCCTCTATTCCCACGTGCGTATAGAAAAATCACGAATCGCTGGAGTCATTAATATTTCGAGCACCGGCCGCGTGCGCGAAGGTTTAAACAACTCAAGCCTCCTATCTTTATTAAAATAAAAAGCCAGCCTGCTGGCCTCCGACGCGAAAGCGGTACGCGACATCGTTATTTACCTCGAGTATGACTGCAATCTCCATCCGGCCGTAGAGAAACATCCGTGAAATTGTTTAACATGCGGACAGTGTTCAGCTCGAGTGGCCGGTAGATCCTTCCTGGTGGCTCACGTCGCTCCCGAGCTTACGCGTCCAAAGCACCAGGGGATCACGATCGCGTGCTCCGCGCTTCCTTCCCTCGAGCTTATCAAGGATACAGAACGCATGCCCGTATTCAATAAAAACGTTAACCGAATTTCATGTTTTTTTATTGGGGAGACATTTTTAAGAATCCTCCTCGGAACGAGATTCGCGATAGCGCGACCGAGTTATGTTATTCGATGTGCGCTTCGGCTTAGCATTTTTATAACGCGCGGTGCGGCGTGGAAAATTAGATTGGATGGCGGAAAGTTTCTCGATTCCATTATCTCGACGGGCCGTGGAGTCGGGGTGAGAATAATTATTGCAATGCGATACGATAATCCCGAGTTACGCTTTGGAAAGTCATTTTTTACGATATCTCGTCGAATCATCGGAGGATGAGAGCGCTGAATAAAATTGTTTTATCGTGCATGGCGCGGCTTGAAGAAACGTTCGCTTTGGACGTTAGGTTGGAGCATCGAGTGTGACGATAAGGATAACGAGCCTCTCTAAAACACAAGGCCAATGAGCTGAGCCAAATCGCGGCTTTAAGCTTCGCATCAGGCTCCGATTACACGGCATAAATAGCCGTGACCGTTTTTTTCTCGCTGGCCGGAATGGTTAATGAGCGCGTATCGTTCTGGATTACGTAATGATATGTATCGCTACTTTGTTGGATAAGCGCTCGAACTCTGTCGTAGATGTAGAGAGATTAGTTTTGTTTCACCAAAAAGCGAGATATTATTTATGGTTTCTCATCAAGATATCGTATTATTAGCCATGGACAAATATCAACGACAAACGACAAAGTCCCTCCTCGAAAAATTGTGGCGAATGTTCAATATTCTCCTGTACTCAAACAACTCCTTATATTTTCCTCTCTTAATTTCAATCACAATACCATCCACCAAAACCTCAACCCAAAAGCATCGGTATTTACCGCCTTAGCTGCTCGATCGCTCGCGAATTCGCCCAAGAATCTCGAGCGCATTTCCGAAGGCGAGGCGAGGCGGCTTAATCGCGCGATTCCACGTTTTCTTCGGAATATTAAATAACGCCTCGCCAGAAGAGAGAATCGGAGGCTCGCGATAAGCTTAACAGCCCCTAACCGACGTCGCTCCTAGGAAGTGGAAATGACACGAGGGGATCGGAGGAGGGGGCTCGAATGAAATCCCAGAATTCTTTCCTTTTGGCGAAAAAGAAGATAGAGAGAAGAAGACTTCATCCTCGTCCCTCCACCCTTTCTCTTCCCGGCTGTTGATTGTTCCCCTCGGCGCTTTATTCTTTTTATTTCATTTCCGCTCGATTGCGGCACAAAGCTCCGCCCGCCACAAAGACGGGTGCGTGTTGAAGAGAGCAGATCTGCTCGCGCAGCGCGCACGATGCCTTTGCGCCTCCTATATACCTTGAATGGGATATTTTAATAAATCATTTTATTAGCCGCAGTCACTTTCGCTTACTGCAAATATAAGTATTAAGTATTATTACATAGATGATACAAAATATAAATATTATAAATCATATAAAATAAGTTATATAAAAAGGTATTATTAATGTAATATAATATAATAAATATATTATTAATATGATAAAGTCTTTGTGAGTATAGGTTGAATAAAAGGGAAATTCTTTATTGGAACCTGCAAAATTGCCATGCTCACTAATACCATAAAAATCGTTACTCGTCATTGCTCAATAACAGCTACAAGGATCGTTTATAAAATCGAGGGCATAAAACAAGTCTCAGGGATGAAGGTGAATTTCACTCAAATCTCGAGTTCGAGTTTAATTCGAATATGGCGAACGCCATTCGGAAAAGGTTCCTCGTTTGTTCAATGCTGATCATTCGTCAAACTGTGTTTCGCTTTACGGTCATAGCTTTCCTTTGGTTCTCAAATTTCTTTGCGTGGAAGCACTCGCGGTCCTCGATATCGAGGCATCTCGATGGAGACCGGCTGTAAACGAGGCTTAACGGCGACCGTCACGAGCGAATTATCAGGCGCATTTCCATCGAGATCGTGCAGCGAGAAATTTTCGTGGCCACTAATCTTTATGAGTTACAACGCCTTCGGTAGCCCTGGGCGATGCCGACACAAGTGTAACCTGCAATTTGCCTGGCAAATCGTTCTTACCTCTGCTCACTCTCAAGGTCGCGGCTCCCCCTTTCCAAAGGTCGCCGCGTATCGACGGCTTAGAAAAGCTCCTTAGATTTCCTCGAGGAACGTAATTTAATCCCTCGTAGGTGTAATTTGTTATTTCTCAAGAAGTCGGAGGCGGTTCTGATCTTTGGTACGAGATAAAGCTACGAAATCTAATCGCGCATTCTCACGAGGAAAGCACCGAGTTTCGAATGGAGGAACTTATCGTTTCTTAAAGAATCGGTGCCCTAATATTTGTTACCAAGTAGATATATAGAATGTAATTGCATTTCTATTTAAACGCTTGGTCCTTGCGAGCGATCGTTGCGGTAATAATTGCGATAAATTATTGCTCGCGAGGAACAGTTGTTTAAATAAATAAATAAATAAATATATATATATA
Organism: Ampulex compressa; assembly: GCA_038496175.1. NCBI lineage: Eukaryota > Metazoa > Arthropoda > Insecta > Hymenoptera > Ampulicidae > Ampulex > Ampulex compressa. The sequence continues at coordinate 86,236 of JBCFXI010000899.1, forward strand.
TATATACATATATAATTCCGAGCAAGAAGGCAGTTAGGAGTAAACATATCGATTAAATTTCCCTTATTCCACGAAATAATCACCGAGCTTCGAAACTCGCAATTGATCATCGAGTAATCCCAGTATAATCGAATAAACCAATTCGTATAATAAGCCACGTTTGATGCTCTCGGTAAATATAGCGGGAAGAATGAAGGATAAAAGGTTGCTTAAGCTTTTACAATGTCCCTTCGGCTGTTTAAATTTGTAAGAGCAAGGAGACGGTTTAAGGAGCGTAAAAAATTCACGGCCCGCGATATCTTCCACGGCGATCCGCTCGAGAAATGGCCGCAATTTCGTCCTTTGATGCCGATTTTTATTCGGGGAACATTATTTACCGCTCGCCGTATAATTAATCGTGCCGAGGGTAAAGCAGCGCGGAACGCGAATCGATGTAACGACGCTCATTAAACCTCCATCCAGGCTCTGTGCCGGCTTGTATTTCGGTTCGATCGAACCAGTCACAACCCACGGTTTGGCTATTTCTTCTGCTCTACGACCGTCGTTTCTGTGCAGCGTGTCTTATCCTCTTCGAACTCAAATCGCGTGCATATGCACAAAAGAGGGAGAACAATGGAGCTTGACATTGCAGTGAAAGATTTGCAGATTTTTATGAGCCTCGTACATTATTATATCGCAAGATTAATGTTTTAGATTGTATTCTTTAAAGGGTGTAATTTTAGAAGCGATAAATAATGTATCAAGAGCAGTGTACGGAACAAGAATGTAGCTTGGTCATTGATCGAGACTTTTTTTTCTACTTCTATAAATTTCTGTGAATTCTAATATTTTTTTTATCTCATTGCAGTAATGGTACCTCGTAGTTTTATGGCGTGCTTATTAGAATCTACAGGTACCGCAGTGTTTTTTTAAATAGCGTATAAAAGCATCCCCGTTATCAGGGAACGGTTATTCACTTCCCTACTTTGTTCGGGAGTTTTTCATAGTTGCGCGTATATATACAGCTATGAAGTTATGAAAACTATCTCGATGGACGTGCGTGTACGATAGAGCAGCGATACGAAATAATCCGCATAGTTACCGAACATCGCGTATACTTAATGTGGCAAAAAATACAATAAAGCACAAAATAATAGTACAGTAGAAGAGTTCCTTTAATCATTTCTATTATTATTATTTCCACAAGTAAAGCTATAAAAGTGGCAATCAGGATAGATTATTCAAGAAATGTTCAACGAAATGATTTGTAAAGTATATGGCAAAAGCCGTGGGGCAACAAGCGTGTCAAAGTGTTGGGAACTTAATCACGAACTTAATCTTGCAACCTGCGCACGTTTTGTTGCGTGTGCATCGGTGCGGAAAACGAGAGAGAGAGAGAGAGAGAGAGAGAAAAAGAAAGAGAGAGAGAGAGAGAGGGAGAAAAAAGAGAGAAAAGCGTGGATTATAAGTTAAACTTACGGATGAGAAATTGCAACTCCCCGCGCATGGTCCCACCGGAGTCTCATTTATTCTCCAGCACTGTTGAAAGGAATCAACGTCAAGCCGGAGTTCCTCAAACTTACTTTGCATGTTAATCCGGTTCAGCGCCAATTCAGCCTTGTTTCCGCATATTTAGTCCGCCACCGAGGAATCTTCGAGCATTTAAAATGACAACGGTCGCGAACAATTCGTATGTGAGGCGTACCAAAGTGCCGGATGTAAATAATGGAGTGAAAATGATCGCCGTGCCAAATCTACGTAAAAAGAGTATAAGCAAAGATCGGGTTTTCTTTAAATTTCAATTTCTCTCTTTCTTTCAAGTCACTTTCCCTCACCTTTCCAATTTCTTGCTTCGAATTTCAAGTCGTATAACTCATAAAGCTATACTCGATGCTGATCATGTTCATAATGCTATATGAACTATAATGCTAGAATGAGGGTACGATTAAATATAGTAATAATCGAGAGCATCGGTCAATTGGATGACGTAGCTGAGACGAAGGTGGGCAAGAAAATTCAATTGCTCGGATAAAAGTATCAGATTTGCGCTTCTCCGGTTTGCAATCGCCGTGAAAGTTCGAGGGCACTCCTCCTGCTCGTTTGTAATCGAGGATAATGCTGGCCGATTACCTCTTCGCCTTTGGCCGGTTTTTCCGATGCAGCGCGATTTTGCGTCGAGTTAAACCTCGTGGATTAAGTTGAAAAACGGCCTCTGGAATATCCGCTCTTCTCGTAACTGCGCGCGAGTGCTCCATCCACTTCTCTAATAAACCTGTGGATCGAACAAAGTGGGCCGACTTCTTGGATAGCACTCGTCTTAGCGCAATATTTATTTCCGTTATAAGCTGTTATCCGCTACATGTACACACGCTTACGCGAATATTCAACGAATATTCATAAATCGATGCACCGTAAATCCTCTTTGTACGATAGGATTATTTGCCAATCGCGAAATATTACTTATAGTACTAGAAAAATATGTCGCACTCCATATTTCCATGGATGTTCGATAAACTTTGGTGACCGATCTCTCGTGGTTCGAGTAAGAAAAATACCTTACGTATAATTCACTCTCGAAATCCCCCGTGCAGACTGCTATTCCTAATTGGTTAATCTACCAGGGATCATTACGAAGTACAAAGTTTAACCCTGCAGCGCTCGCGCTTTCGAAACCATCGCGAGCGATCGCGTGGCTGCCATTGGCCATTCCCTCTAAAAGCAGGAGTTTAACACCATTCCCACCAGCCATTTTCCAGACACGTTAAAGTGCACTAAATGCATCCTTAATGAAAAAGAGGACGAAGGAAAAGTGTCGACGGATTAATTTATCGATCCGTACTCTGTCAGAAAATCATCAGAAAAATGTCAGAAGTGAGCGCGTCTCAAAGTTCTACGGTTTTTCAAAAAATGCACTGACCAGTCGTGGTAGGAACAGTGTTAAACAAACGAACGAATATTTTTAACAATCCTTTATCTATAATCATCCAAGTAACTTTCATCGATTCAACGCTTCAGGCATAAGTGGCTCCTAAATTATGCCTCGCGACGCTTAGCATCGCCAACATTGGACGAAAACCAACGGGCTCGAGTGTTAAGCGAAGTATTGCGAGGACAACCCTGTTGCGCGAGGATAACGTTGTCGAAACGTGAATTCAGAATTAACACGGTGTTGTTGGTGGAGAAGGTTAAGATCGCATTCGCCTCTGCCAATCCCCTTTGAGACTCCGGAATCCGAACACGCGATCTCTTGGCATGGACGAGGCTGCATTCCGTGCTTTCATCGTGACGCAACTATAATTTAAGCGCGTTCGGTTGGCACGGCTGTTGACAAGCCCGCGCTTGGTCGAGGGCCAAACATTTTCGCGTACGGAATCGTGGGGCGGGACAGACTCCTCCATTTTGCGCGGCTCGGTTAGCTTCGGAAATTAGTGAGCTTAGAAATCCTCCGACCTCTCCTATCCGACAATGCGGATTTTTTCCTCGCGAAACCTTTCGCGCGAGCATTTTCACGTACGAAAGCTTAGAACAGAACAACTTCTTTATTTTGGTGTGGACCGATTAGCTTCGCACGCCAGCGAGTTTGGTTATTCTTTGCCCTCCTATTCGATAATCGTGGATGTTTTCCTCGCGAAGATGATAAGAACGAGAGTTTTAACGCGTTCAACCCAGCGCATTATTTCGAAGTCCGTATGGTCGGTGAGCTTGAGATTATAAATTGAAATAAAATTAGAAACCTGTGCGAACTATCGATGGTCCACGCCATCAGACAGAGCAAACTAGGTGTGGACCATCGGTGGTTCATGTTAGCAGACGAAGCAAACTAAGCGTGGATCATCGCTGGTTCACGCCGCCAGATGAAAACAATTCCTGTGAAGCACCAGTGGTTCACGCCAGGTTAAACGTGTTAAAGTAAGACAAACGAAGCAATGTTTTAGACGCCTCCGTTTCTTCGCAACGTAAAAGAATCAATATGTCGATCGATGTAAGAAAAGTCAATAATAATAACAAACGTTTATAAAAGTAATAATGGAGGTTAATAATAAATGCGTGCCAACGTACGTGGCAGTGGCGGAATTAAATGATTCACGATGATTTAAAGTACGCGTCATTCGCGAAGCTAAATATCCAATAAAATTTGCATTTGATACTAGTTCCTGACAACCATGCGCGAATCTACGACGGATGTAATCGCGCACTCGCGCACATTGTCGAATGATATATCGCTCCCGGCTGGTTGGACGGGTTAATATCGGGGAACAAAGAAGCAGCTTGAAAATTTACGTATAATAACGGAGGTTTATCATGGTCAGAAAGAGGCGGAAAACGAGATAGATCGTCTCGCGATCTATGAATCTTTTTTGAGCGCTTCGTTCACCAGTCGTACCGTGAGTTTTTATCGACTAATTATCCGGTTATCCAAAGAAAGACTTGTATCCTTTCTCTCTCAAAAGAAACCTATAAGTTAATGATTATACAAAAGTAAATTATACAAAAGACAGATTATACAAAAGCTTTTAAACTATTATGATACAAGCACGCTTTGAAACTGACAAAAAATTCTATATATAGGATGGGTCATTTAAGTTTGTCTTTAAAAACCCTATAAAACGAGTCTACGTCGATATTTAAGACAAAATTTTTGTTTATCGCAAAGGCTGGAGTCTCCGATTTAAAAATAAAAAGACCGACCAGCTGTTCGAATTTCAAGCAAATCGGTCACACCAGTCTTGCTATATCCTACAAATCAAAAACAAACCAGTAGATGGCCCACCCTGTATAATATATAACAGTCTTTTTACATCGTTCCTAATTTCATCGTATCTCGCGGTCGCGGCAATCGAGGAGCGCCACGTAAACGCGACATTATCGATAACTCATTTGGCATTTTCATACGCAACCAGACGCACACCCAGGAAATTCTCGCGCCGGTGAAATACACCGACGATAAATCCTTGATTTACGATAGTGCACGTTTCAGGTTGAGAGTGCCGATGCATCTCTCCGGCTGCTCGTTGAATCGTCGTATATCGAGGGCCGAATATCGATGCGGCTTGATAACGAGAAAATAGCCAACGTGTACGTAAATTCAAAGCGTCTTTGCCCGCATTTCTGTGCCCCTTTATGAACCCAAAGAGCCGCATTTGTCATTATTAGTACTGGCGGCAGAACGCGATGAACGATCGAGGAATACCTGGGGTGTTGGTCGCTTATATATATATATTATATTCTCCACGTGTATCTGGAAGATTGAAATTTAAGCAGCGACGCATCGTTTAACTTTACCTCGAAGCATCGTAAATGTCTGGATGAACTTTAAGAAACGTCTTTAATAACAGGTCTTTATTGGAAGCCGATGGCTCTCGGGAAATGGAGCTTCGACGATGGACTTTGATTTACTCCCAGGGTCATTATTAAATTCTTATCTTTGGAAATTCGAAGTATGGCTTTTAATAAATCACGAGCCACTCGAGGCTCGTATTCGAAGGATCCAAAGTCGTTAGCCGTCGTCTTCGATGATAACAGGTCCTTTGGAAGCTTCGAACTTTTCGCGGATAATGTCCGGATGTATTTTAGACTTCGCTCGGTTGTGTTCAGGATTATTATTATGCGCCCAACTTGGTGCGCCTTCGACTCGACTTTCCATAGAAGCCAAGCCTACAGCAGCCTGGTGCAACTTTGAGCTCGTATCTTAAACATCGAAGATCTTTAGTCTTCAAGTAGCTTCCACGAGAAATCTCATCGAGTCCTTTTATACTTTCTCACGGAGTACGATTTTTAATAAAATATATGTGGCAAAAATCAATCTACTCGTACGAGATAATAAAATGTGTATATCTCGTAAATCAAATTCGTATCTCATACCTTTTAGATGCTCAATTCATATATCAGTTCCTCCATCGATAACGCATTATTCGCATCACGATCAGCCCCCGAGTGCCACCGAAATCAATAAACTACAGGCTCCCCTAATAATATCCTGTTTACAAAAAGCTCGCTAGGCGCGAAGAAAAATGAGCGCCTCAATATACCGTGGAATCGATCGTCGAGAAATCACAATATCCCATTTCCATCCATCCAATGCTAATAAGCGGCGGCCTAAAGAGCCTCGAGAAAGCGGCAGAGTCATCGAAATAAATCTTAGCCCGCAAACCAGCGTCGATCGAGGGGTGACCTTGGAAAGAGGGAGTATTTCCAACCAACATCGCGCCTTCCTCGCGAGAGCTTCTCGAGGCGCGGTGCCGATATTCGCCATTTGACGGCCGCAGATCTTCCCGCGGATTGATCGGAGCTTAATGTCCGCTTCGATTCGTCGCTTGGGCGCCGCCAAGGGAGCTAACGAGGGCGCAAAATCGAGCGACGAGAGTCGCAAGGTTCGAAAGGCAGCCTCGAGGAGAGGATCGTGGAACAGAAGGGAGCCTCCGTTCATCGCGCTTAACGATTTCGAGGAGCCCCCGATGATCCGATGATATCGACCCTTGGGGATATTTTCTTCGCCCTCCTCCATTGTCTTTCCTCGTGGACGAGGATCGCGCTGGATGCCGGTTTGAAGTGCGCAGTCCTCGGGATTCAGCGGGGGCACCGAAGCGTCGCGCCGAGTGCGATCGAAATAATGAGGATGGAATGGAATAAGTGAGTGGACCGGATGAGTGGATGGGATAATATCGCTGCGCGCGTTCTCCTATTTTCGAGAGAGATGGAAATTTGTTTCGACGATGCGGCCTGCGCTGTATCGGCTCATCGATCGGTACTGCTAATGCGGACGCTCTCCCCGGATGATTCGCTTTGGAAATATCTTTTGGTGTTATATAGAAAACGTTGATGAATCTTCCGATAAATGCTCCGATGTTTCGTGAAATGAAATGAACTCTTCACGGAACTCTTCACGAAAGAGGAAGAAAAATCTTCTTCTTCTTCTTCGAGAAGAAGAAGAAAAGTGAACTCTTCGCGAAAGAAGTCGAAAGGTTTTCATTTATAACATAATTTTGTCGTTGCTTCATTTTGAGTTCGAAGATATTCCAGTGTCTTTGACGATGGATGGAAGGATCGTGAATAGAAGAATGGTGACGCTCACCTTGGCATTTCGATGGGAATTTTGGCAGAGCGTCCGCGCCTTGTCGCTTTCCATGCCGCAAGCTCGATTCCTCTTTCCTGTATATTAATTTCGGGACGCTCCCCGGCCGCTTTGTTACGGACGCTAACCCCGACACATGGCATTCACGTGCTCGCCGAGGTCTTATCCATTATTTATTTCCCTCGTAGCCGTAAAACGGATATAACATCCCGGGTAACAGAAATGACTTGGCTCCCATCGACGGAGCACGGTTCGCCAGGAATCCATTGACGGGTGTCGATCGATCGAGGAAGCAAAAGGATTTCGAACGTTTTGCGCTGTCGCCTTAAGTCGATTTCGTATCTCCTTCTTTAATGATGCTGAGAATATTATTTAAGGTGTAGAAGGACGATTGGTGAATATCTGGAGTTTTTGGCGATGGTGTTATTTCTCGAAAAGATTCAACGCTAAAGCTAGCAACCATTTTCTAGATGTATTTATATACACGTACATCCTTAAAGAAAAAAGCTATTGCGAAGAGATGTCAAAAATCGATAGAACAATTCGTACTCTACGGTAGAATTATGGAAAATTTCGAAAAGTGCCCGACTACCGAGTACGGAAATTTTTCTAAGAAACGATTAAACGGTCATTTTGATCGCTCTGGTAATTTTAGTGTTAAGTGCGATAGTTGAATTATAGTAGTACAAAGAAGTGCGCTGGTTAAAACAAACGTTTAACGATACTAAATTACACGTTGACATTTATCGAACAGCAGCGACCAGAAATTTATAAGCACGAGTAGACTTTGAAGATTCTTAGATACTCGATCCCACAATTATTTGTAACGAAAGATTGACCTTAAAAGGTATGCAATTTGTACGTAGTATACAGAGTGGTATGGATAAAGAATTTGATAGTCACCGTGGAATGATCCCTAACTCGTTCAAGTTTGATAAGAAAGCTGACAATGATATCCTTTCGGAAAGACATTTTCCAAGTACACGTCGGATTACTCGCACGTGCTCCGCGTTTGTCTCCAGGCGTATCTAGACTTTCTTATTTCTCGACGTGCTTGATCCATTCCGACGGTAAATTGATATGTCCGTTAAGTGTATCCAGACGATCCTCTGTCCTCCTTACGACTTTTTCTACGCGCAGCCCGTGATCGATCCTCCTCGCATCATGACCGAGTCCATGATGACGTTTATAACTGGCTTTTGTGAAAAAAAAATAAATAAAAAAAGCGTTGAATACGTGACTTAAGCAGGAATCGAATGTAATCAAATTATTTGAATACTGTGGACGAATTGGAAAAGAGCTCTTTCTCACGTTTATTCGATGTCGCGATGTTGTTAACACAATTTTATTGAAATAAGTCAAATCAAATATTAATTAGACGCGTTGGTCGATGTTTAAAATATTTTACGATTTTATATATTATGAAAGGAACACTTTTAACGCGATCAATTCGCGAAAATGATTTATGCCGTATTATCAGAGCCTTACTTTTCGCATTGCTCGAGTTGAATAATTCATGCGTTGACGAGTATCATCCTCGGTTTGCTTGCCGAAACTTTGGTAAAAGAGATGGACCAACGTTCCCGCAACTAGTTGCACAGCGCATCAAGCTCTTTTATCGCAACTTAACTTTCTCGATTCTCCTATCCCCCATCTCTCGTAATGAGAGATAATTATAAGAGGAGCTTTATTTTCTTTCAAATCATCCGATCTTTTTTGTAATTTCTTTCTCTAAATATGTACAATGAAATAAATTGAATTGCTTACAAACGACGTATTACATCTCACACCTAAATGTACAAATCGTTATGCTTGTACATAAGATCTTTATATTTTTTTCAGCGAATTTTTCAGCGATTCTCCCTCCCTTTTCTAATTCAATGGAGAGTCAAAATTATAGTTCTTTTTTTTTTCTCGAAACCAAGCGCAGATGTGGAATAATCGTGGCGGGCCAAAGGTCGAATTGAGCGAGGGAGACCGAGCCGAATAATCCGAGCGGCGGATGCCGAAAATTAAGCGGACGAGCCGAAATCAGCAGCGCCGGAACGTTCGTCCAGAGGTCAGCACTCGAAGGAGAAAAAGGGAGGACCGATAGGCGTGGGAACTGCGTTTTGTCTAGCGAAATAGCTTCGACCTACATGGAATCCTACATCAGCAGAGTCCTACGCCCACGTCGCTCCTCTATCGATGGATCTTTAGATTTGGCACAGATGCTCCCTCGCTTCTCGTTTTCGAACGGCCTATCAGTTGTTTCAGAAATATCGGGATCCGAGGAGATAAAGCGTATTGTTTCGAGGGAACATTAAAAATGTCGATCCAGTGGTAACGTGTACTTGGATAATGAGTCTGTTTTATGTTTTATATATAT